>VUYV01000030.1:3269584-3489598 GCA_008711295.1 Anarhynchus alexandrinus
TACCTTTTCACCAGGAGAAGGGTCTGGGCACTTGCTGCAACCTACTGCCTGTGCTGAAATCTCCTTTCTTACCAGTTCTGTCTGGGTGGATGTGTCAGACATCTCAGGGGCTTTTTCTGTAAGAGCACTGGTTTTAGCTCAGAAGTGAGTGCCCAGCATTTTGACAGAGACCTAGAGCACTTCCCTAGGCTGTGGAGCTACAAGCAGGTTGCAGGGCCCTCCCTGAGCACCCTCCCATGCAAAGTGTCATGCAAACTGCCATGCCTGCCCTGTAGGTACTGGTAGGGAGCAGATACTGGTACACACAGAATGAGAAAGACAAACTTGAAACAAAATGTGCGAGAGAGAAGAGAAGTTAAGTATGCTAAGAAGCTAAGTATGAGATTAAATTCGGTTAACATAAATACATGATGGCCTTAAGCCAAGGGAGAGACCAGGAACAATAAAACTACAGAAGGCACAGAAAGCAATCATAAGGTCATATAAGTCATACATTTACTGTGGTATTTTCATGTAATTGCCCAAATACTTCTCCACGTAACTAATCAAGTTACTACAATGAACTTATTGGATCCGTTAGGAAAATAAGGTGTAGGAGACTTATTTTTAGTTGTGGAAATACTTTTTACCATTTTCATTATTGAAATTACCAAGAGACAATCTATTTAACACAATTTCCACTGAAAAGGTGGTAGATAAACTGCCATCAAAATTCTATGATCACCGTTCCACCAGTGTATTAAGCGATTCAAATAGATCTGCACATGTGAAATGGTCTACATTATAGGCTACACTGTGGCTGCGAATTCATCTGTTCATTTTAAAACTATCAATGGAAATTTCAACACCAAAAGCAAACATATCAGAAGATACGCCCCAGATGAAAAGTCTCAATAACTGTAGAGCTAGATTAGAGAGCAAGGGGTGGATATGAAGCAAACCAAGGAGAAAATAGACGTCATGCTGTCTTCTCCAAAACGGAGACTGGAGATTCACAAGTGGACTTGGTAGAAACACCCTTTTGCAGCTGCACATCATCATCTCTTTCTGGTGATGGAAGCAGAGCTTCAGCAAAGAAAGCATCTCAGTATCTTGAGCTTGTCCTAATACTTTTCCAGTCATTTGCAGTATGGATTAGGGAGGGGAGGACTGCAAGGAAGGGGTGGATAACTAAACAAAGAAATGATATAATCTAGGGTGAAATTCAGAGATAGACTTTTTAAGCCCTATTTGTTGAAAATTAATAAACATATTTATCTGAGTCAGATTTTATTTGATTTATTCCAGGAAAGATGAAAAGTAAGCCAAAAAAAAAAGGGCAGAAGGTCCTACAAGTAGAATACTAAACTATAATTTTTAAAGGAAAGTTTCTTCAACCTTTATTTCTTTGTGCTTCTCTTCAGCCATTTTCTTCACAGCTAAATTTGATCCTCTTGTTAATGAAGTGCTACTTATATGGATTGAATTTAACTATATAGGATAATGAAATAACCAGAAGCTTGTTGTAGTCAGAAAAAGGTTAAATTTGATTGGCATCAATAACTGCTCATCACTCATGCAGAATTGCAATGTGCAACTGAACATTAATATAAACTAAGTGTTGAAGTGCAATATAGTTGGTCCTAGATCTTCATGAGGTGCACACAGAACTATAGTTTACACGTGTTAGCACATGCAAGAATATGGATCATTTGTAGGCACTTTCATCCACTTTATAGAGGAAATGCTGGAAAAATGTCCAAAGAACATGAAAACCTGATGACCTATTTTCAAAATACTCTAAATAAGCTAGATTAATAAACTGGAAGGGACTGTAGGAAGCCACCCTGAATTACATATTCCAGCTCTGTTTCTTTCTCCTGCTGTACTGGTATAGCCTGTAAGCTGGAAAGGCTTACACAGTTTTGGCATAGAAATTTTTTTACTTTGTCTCCCACAGTTTGATGATAGGCATATTCACTGAAAAGTCCTCCTTTAACAGAAGTTTGATACTGCTGGTATATTCCAGTTACACTTCAGATACATGGAATATGAACGTTTTCATGTAAGCGTATGGTTATAAACCAAAATTCTAGTTCCTTTAATTGATGGGAGGAAAAAAAGGATGCTAAAATTTCCTGCAATTATTGAATAGCCCAGGTAAAATCCCAGAGACTGGATAATTTACAAGTCTATGCTTATAAAACACATCCATGCAAATTTTCGGTAGATTACCACAAAGTGACTACAATATCACTAACTACTACTGGTTGCTGTTTTCATTGTTTTGCTATGTGTACATGAATGTGCAACTTCTAACTACTTACCTCAGCAAAATTATTGCTAACACTGCAGGTTATTGAAGCAGCTGTAAATGTAGAGATCTACTAAGTCTATTTTTTCTGTGGAACACATGAATCAACTTAAAGAAAATGTGGCCTGAAAATATTTTGTGAACATTAAACAGAAAGTCCTTTTCACTTTGACAATACACTTTGCACCTTACTGTCAAGTGTATGGGTTTGTTTCGTGTAAGAATTCTAACCAGTTTTGCTGGAAGGTGTTTGATAAATATACGTTTTCCCCTAAATGTATTTTTTAAGCTAAACACTGGTGTTTTTTAAATTTTTCCGTTTTCCTTACCAACAGTGAGCTCATCCACACATCCTTGGTGATTAGGACTCCATTTATGACACATCTGGACAGAAAAAGAAAGCTACTACAGTTACTCTAGGCACAGTGTGCATACAGGTCACAATCCTTATGTTTGGTTGCTTGTAAAACAATTTTTGACAAGTGATCACAATACTAAGAGTTTTTACAGAGGACACAAAACCTCAAACATGTCAGAATTTACAGCATAACTGATGCATCTGTGGGATCAAAGTTGCCCTAGAAATGAAAGATATGAACAGAAGATAAAGCATTAAAAAAAAGATTTGAAATGGTCTAACAACATTAAAAATCTCATTGAAGCAGTAAAATGGATTCTGACTGGTGTTGTATCACTGAATAGTACCTCACTGCGTCAACACTTACCAGAAACAGAGTATAATAAAAAATACCACCATATAAAAAGTAAGAACCCATTTATCTCCATTTTAGCAACAATAATTCACACACACTGTGTAAAACCTGCAACTAATGTGTATCAGAGATTGCTGAAACTATGACAAAAATTATTTTTATTTTGTAAATTCTAGTCATTATCCCTTTTCCATCTCGTTCATCTCAAGCAGAATTGAGTAACAATATTATACAGTACTGTTGTTCCCTGACAACCGCAGAGCCTCTAAAGTCAGCAAAACGTCCTTCAGGTAATACACTATAAAACTGACACTGACCTTTGAAATTATGCATGGAATCCATTTCTAAAGGACTGTTATTTCTGGCTATTCCGCCTACTGAAGAAGCATCTTATGCCATTTCTAGCACATTACTCCTAGAAATACTGGATGCTTAGTCATTGCTCCTATCTTCATGCCTCTACCTATGATTCATAAAGAAATAAACATTTCCATTCTCCTAAATTCTAATTACAAGCCTGTATGAACAAAGGTGTATCACACAAACCAGAAAAAAAGGGACACTTTTAGAAAACAGTCTAAGCACTGAACATTGAACACTGCCAGTTTGACAAATCTTAAAATCACCCACTGTGTTCTGGGTTTGTATACACAGATGAGAACATTTTAATGTAACCGAAGACATAAAAAATCAACACATTATGCAAATGCAATAACAAATGTAAAATGATAAATTAGCAAGCAACTATTCAATTATTACTGTGACTAATTCCTGTAGATGGTGCCACAGTAAATGAACCTGAACTTGTTCTGGTTGACTGCAGTGTTCTGTTGAAACATTTCCATTTGGTTTGTTTGCCGCTTATGTAGATCACTGAAGTAGATAGCATCCGTTTAATGAGCTCCCACTTCATTACAGAGCTGCACTACTTACTGAGTCATTCTCCTTAAGCATGCAGGCTGCATAATCTGGTGTTGTTTTAAAGCAAATACTAATTTATGATTACCTGTTACATTAGGCCACTGAAAATTGTACTTACACTGACTTGCATGAGCAGAATGCTAATGACCTGATTATGGATTGTAGTGATGTCTCATGCTTACAGTCTATGAACATAAATTCCCGTCTCAAGCATATTGGCTGAACAATGCACGCAGTGTGGAAAGGAAGAGGGATAAAATACACTCACTTGTAAAATACACAAATTACGGTCTCCATAGCCATCAAATACAGAAATGTAAGGGATAATCAGAAACATTTCAGTGATACTATGCTGCCAATATAGACAGGTGAATGACAATAGAATTATTCATTAAGGTGTCATGATTATTATGTAATTGATATCACAGTGATAGCTAATCAGATCCTTTTCTGAGTAAAAACATCACAAAGTCTCAAAAATGTTACAATTACAAGAGGCATCAATAGTAATCCCCAGATCGTGAAAAACCTGCAAAGCACAGCTGTAAGCATGATCAAAGCAGTCATAAATAAACACTATATTATAGCTCAGAACTGCTCAAATTGCACTTTCAGATAAGGTCCACAGAACTGGAATAGACCATGAGCCATTGAGCCTAGTCCCCAAAATTAGAGCTCACCATGTAATAGGTATTTATTTCAGAAGAGTCCACTGGAAATCTTTTCCAACCTTACCTTACACGTAAGCAACAAAATGTTTCTCCATACATTAAAAAATCTCAGTACATCCCTATGTCCCATACCACCCAGTAAGGCAGTAAATAAAAACATAGTCCTTTACTCTGTTCACGCGGTCCCTGCCAGTCTGACTCGAGAGAAAATTCCTTCTTAAATTACAAAACCTTTTTTTCAGAACCTATGTCTGTATTTGTCTGCTCAGAACAGCTAGTTCTGGAGTGTGCAGTTGGGCTTGTTATTATTAAACACCAGGAACAAGTCCAGGAGGTATCTGCAGATCATCCATTGAGTAATACTGACCACAATCTTCTTAAATTAATATTCCTTTCAAGATGAAGTACTGAAACCAAGAACAAGTGATCTGAACTTTGGACAAGAAACCTAACCAAGAACATCCTAGAGCAAAAACTGAGGAGACTGAAACTCTCTGAAATGAGATTAAGCTGTTTAACCATACCAGCATGAAATCACAACGGAGATACATCCTGTTAGACAAAATAACAACAACAACAAAAGCACACAAAAACATGATAGTGGCAATATTGTAACAACATTCAGCTGAAAGGGTTACACAAGTCTACCATGAAAGCTTAATAAGACACAAACAGTCCAAATCAGTCACGTAGAAAATAGTACAGGGCAAAACAGAAGACATGAATGAGGAAGACTAGACAAAACTTTAACAAACAAACAAAAAATCCATTAAGAGTAATGCATAAGAAATTACTTATTAGAATAAAAATATCCAGATGACAATGATGGATTTTGCAGACTTCAAAAGAGAAAAGGCAGCTATAAACAATGAAAGTGGCTTTTCAGAGAAGCGGAAAGATTCCTCAGTAACAATATTCACCACAAAAGGATGTTAAGAAGATATTTACCCTTCAGCACTTCTGTCAGTCAATAAAGATCAGACATTATCAAAGACTGAAGAGTCTATAGTGTATGTGATCGAAGTTCAGTTCTTAACTATTTATCAGATATGTTATCCAGTCTGTACTACCACAGATAGAAATGTCTAATTGTTTACTTATATGTATGTGATTATCTACTTACAGGAGCACTTCCTTCAGAGCAAAGCACAGGATGAAAAAGACAAGGAAGACTGCAGCCCTTTAAGCTACAACAACAGGCAAATATTTTCTTATTTATTTAGGCAGGGTATATTGAAAATTTTAAACTTTTGTCCAATAAAAGTGATATGCTAAGAAGTGAGATAAGATAAAGTCCTGAGTATATGGCAAGAAGCCGCAACAAGAACAGTGGATATACATCCAATAAAGTACTGTGCCTCAATGCACAATATTAATACAACACTGTACCACGACAGCCGTTCTGTATCCCATTACAATGCTAGCTCAATCAACACTGCATAAGAGGTCCCTGCACCATAATGTGGTGTACAGTAAATGCACATTTAAGTCTTTCAGGCTTTCAGGATGCAGGCAAGCCTCACAACTCGTCACGGCCAAGTAGTAGTGTCTCTCTTTGCCTCTGTAAGCTGGTAGCCATGGTCCTCCACCAGGAGAAGAGCAATCAAATGCTGCAACAAAGGCAAACCTTTAACCATAACAGTTAAAACTCAGCATAAAACTAAAGTCTTGAGTTTTCAGCAGTTCCTTTGCCCTTTTAGCTCAACAATAACAGTGTCCTTTTTTTTTTTTTTTTTTTTTNATCAGTAGTTCACTTTGACATAACTAAGACCCCAGCAGGCCTTCTGGCCAGTAGACCCTCTGTGCACTTGAGAAATGACAAGATGAAAAGAAGCACCAAGAACCAGGTCTTCCGTCTATAAAGCTGTGCTAAGCCACAAAGCCCCTGACTTGAATGGATCCTTTGTGTCACTGGCTCATGGTCTCTGTTCTCAAGCCATGATAAAATATGAAGCTTTCCACAAAAATTATCCATCTATAACTTAATTCCCCCTCCACCCCCCCAAATCCAACCATTTTTTTTTTTTATTTGAACTAAAAATTTTGTTTTCCCACAGCTTCAAAGCCACTTCTAGGTTTCTAGTTCTCTTACTTCCATTCTCAGTGCCTGAGGAGATTTTGACATAAACCAACTGGAACTGGCTCCTGTCTATAAAAAAAAAAAAAGCTCATATTTGACAATAAAGCAAATAGCCAGAACCCAGGTTTTGAATGATTTCTGAACTCTGAATAAATGAACTCTGAAAGTAATGATTAGAAGCGAGAACCAGTTTAAAGCCTCCTCAGAGATGAAATTCACACAAATTTGGCGTATTGCTATGTTACATAAATAAGGCTTATTAGAGCACGACTGAACACTTGCAAGCAGTGAATGTCAGGAAGAGAGGAAGATGGACTAGAGGCGGCTTTATTTCTAGCTGTCAATTCTGGAATACATTAAATACTCTTCTGTTAATTACATAGATGAAGGTAATTAGGAAATTATTTGATTTAAATTTAAGTACTGAGCTCCGTACAGAAAGAAGACTGGTTAGGAATACCTTTTAGTAGGGAACAAGAATTATTTTTGAACCACAGAAAAGTGCAATTTTTCTAACTCATGCAAAGTTGAAAAGCCAAATTTTTCCTATGAAATCGAGCCATGACTGAGATTTTAAAGAAGTTAAACCCATGAGAAGAACCAGAGTCAACTCTTTGTACAATCAGTGAGAAGTAGCACAGAAAGTCACCAGGTCGAAACAGAAACTTCAACAAGGGTGGACAAGGCTCAGAAAAAAAAATGCTATATTAAAAGAAAAGACATTTGAAGAAGAAAAACATGTGGAAATTAGGATGAAAGTGAAAAAGAACATGGACATGATAAAACTGCTTTATCATAGGGAAGTGATAAACATAGGCCAAGGTAAGCCTGGAGATAGGAAAGGACATTCAAGAAATGCAGTAGATTACATCACTTAGCAAAAATTTGCAAGCTGCAGAGATAAATGTAATTTGAAAAAAAGAATGACAATAACCCATCTAGCTCTGATAAAATTCTCATATGAATAAAAGATAGCACTACATGAAGATATGCTGCACATGAAAAAAAGCAGGACATTTATTCATTTCAAAGGGGGCAATGACACAAAAGGTAGGGTGTTGCCAAAACCAGCAATCTAAACACAAAAAGGAAAGTCGCAAACTTTAGTAGGTAGCTGGATAAAATTCCTGTCTTGGGGGATACATGAACTAAAAGCATCTGAGTAAATAACAAATTAGCAAAAAAATAATTTGTCAAAGTGTTGGAGGAAAAAAGTACCCCATATTGGATCAAAAGTGTGTCAGACCCATGACCTCATGGAAAAGGTTTACTTGTAGGGAGGGTAGGAGGAAAACATACCAGCAGCAATTGCAGAGAACACTAACAGAAATGGTTACAGAAAATGCCAGAGCCTAACTGTTCCATGCTTTTTCCTTAAGAAAGCCCCTCCCCAAGATACTGAATGGCACAGCATCCATCAAGGCATATTTGGTCTCAGCCTAAGAGAGTGTCTTCGTTACTCATTGATCGTGAGGCAGGGACAGAGAAGGAGAAGACCCAGCTTTTACTTATTTATGTAATTCCTTCTGATGCATTTATGTTTTAACTGGGACAATTCCCACGGGGGAGAAAATCCAGGGGACATAGCTGATACTGAGCATACTTTTTCTGTCTTTGAAGGATCAGCTAAATTCCCTTTGGTAAAGAACATTCTTGTTTTTTCAGCCAAATCACGGCTCCAGATCATGGCCCGTGCATGCCACTTGGACTGCATTCAACAGCTGATTTGTCTTACCCATGCATGTCAAAAGAAATAAAAGAGTATTTCCATGGCATTGAAAATACAGGATTTGCATTTTTACAAAAAGGAAAAAAAAAGCATCATATAGACTGGTAAGCAAACTCGTATAACCATTCACCAGACATCAGGGTACCCAAATTCAGTCTAAGTTTAAATCCACAACTCTTAACTACCAGAATAATACCCTGGCTAGCAAGCTGACTGTTCTTCAGAGAAAGGAAGTGGTCCTAGAGTCACTATGCACTGAGCAATGAAGAATAAGATAGTTCTGTAGACTAGTTTTTACTGCACTCATGAGGAGAGCCAAATCGGGTTCTTTTTTCCCAGTAGTGTTGTTTCCACATTTTGATGAGTAATATACTATTGTGTAAAGGTGAGCATCACATTACACCACATCACATCCCTTCCTTCTGCTCTTCTCCCTTCTCTGAAGAGATCCAGAAATAAACAGGAAAAATACATCTTTAGGGAGCTTGATTCTGTCCTGAAATAATATGTGAAGTGACAACATTAATTATATTAAGGACTCGCAGAAAATGCAGATGAAAGAACATCTGCATGATCAGATGAATCCTGAGGAGACATACTTACATTCATGTGGTTCTGACCATGCCAAGATGATCTTCACAGTTAAACTTCTCAGTTAGGGCAAGCACCTGTAGAACGAACATTCATTGTCAGGAAAGTTCCTCAGTCACAGTTTTAGACATTGATGTGAGCAGACAATATGGTCCAACAACTCTTGTGTGCAACTGGTAGGCTAATAAGAAATTTCAGGTCTCCTGAATCAGCTCGACTATTCAGAAGGTGGTAATATTCTTCTTGTCCTGAAATGTTGAGTGCATGCCACATGCATCCCAGCATCCAAAGAAAGAAATGATCTCTGTTCTCAAGCCATGATAAGATACAAAGCTTTCCACCATCCCAGCAAAGAAAGAAATGCAACGAAGATCTGTACATATGCGACATCTGGAAAACAAAGGTATTCAACTTTCAAGAGTGTCTCTTGAATGGCACTATGACAATTTCCTCTGGGTATCTCATCAGACAGTTAAAATAAGAACAGACAAGAGAATTATTTTGAATCGTGGCTGTTCTTTACATAATATGCGCTAAATGCGGATCCACAGAACAAGAGACACTGTTGTTAGACTTTTCATCTTCTCTTCCCTCTTTTCATATTTTTGTAGGGAAGCATCAAAATACTGCTAAAAAGGTCCTCTGATGTGGACATGTGGTGATGTTGACAGATGTACAAACAAAATGAGAGCAAAATTTTTGTTTGTGCTGTATGGACCTGCTCTAGGAAAAGGAGAAAGTTGACTTAAATCTATCTGCCATACAGGGAAGAACTGACTCGAATGAAAGTTCAGTACATCTTTCTACCTGAGGCGAAACTCTTCTGTACACAGGGAGAATAGCCTCATTCTGTGGCTTACTCTTCACTTTTCTATAGCCACAGCAGTCTTTGTAAACCATACATAAAGTCCTTGTTTTCATGCCCATTACTACATAACTTTTTATAGACACTGAAAAGCAAAGTGAACGTGAGTCTCTCAGTAAAAAGATCCATTTTTCTCATCTCTTGTCACTGCATCCTACTGCAAAACATGAAATTAATAACATCAACTAGTTTAGGAATTCTTTTCCTGCTACAGAGTTTTTAAATATCTACAAAAGATTATGAATTTACCAGGTATATTTCATTGAGCCATATCTGCAATCTCCTTTAATACTGAAAGGAACCATCAAATATTGAGAGGGAGAAAAAGCATCTCTGCTCCTGGCAAAACAATGTCATTTGGTAATTAAGATTCTGCTAATGCAAGGCTGCAATTGCCCTCAATTCCCTCAGCAGAAACCTTTGTAGGTCTCATGTGCTCAGTGACACTCTTTTGTACATTACCCATGTTCCTTATACACCAAATAATCAGGTCTCCTTTTCCTTATTAAAGAAAGCAAGCAAATTAATGTAACAGACAAATATTTCTACTGACTTACCCAATAAATCGTGATAAACTGTTTGTTAAAATAAATAATGTAAAAAACGTCTAAAAAAGCAGACAATTTCTTCAAGGTGCAGCCTCAGAGTAGAGTTGCAAACTCACTGAGTGAATAATCCCAGATGGATGGCAGACAAAGAAATGAGGCATTTGTCTAAAGTAAATAACATCACAAACACATACACAGACACTGTGTGTCAATAGTTATAACTTTATTATCTGTTTCTGATGATCCAGCAGAATTAGAGTTTAGCCTGCAACAAGGTCTAGGATGGAACAGAAAATGAATAAGCACCAGCCAATCTGGTGGTGCAAATATTTTTAAGGAAACTGTCCAATACAGGTTCAACCCTGACGAATCTTTCTGGTGAAAGGGAGATGTTCTAACAGCCGCAATGCCTTTGGCCACTCCCTGACAAATGCCAAGTATACTGAGTCTGACAGCAGGAGGTCCAAGAGCAGCTCCTTTAATTTTCTAGACATGTAGAACATTTCTCTCTATGTTTTATTTTCATCAAAAAGGGATAATGAATCTGTTGAACAAAATCGGTGGTACAAAAGTGGGTTTTTTTTCTTTTCTTTTCTTTCCTTTTTTTTTTTTCAATTAAGTTTGCTTATTTACTGTTAACCTTTAACTACTACTTATGTTGCCAGATTTGGAAATGTAAGGAGAAAGAGAAAGAAAGGGAACAGTGCCTGCTATGCCTTCTGCTTTCAGGAAAGGTCACTAAGTAAGCACTCAGACAGTAACAGATCTAGCCAGAGAATTCAGAAAATAAAGAAAGTGACAAGCAAAACTAATTTGAGATGAAGGCTGCTGAATATCTTCTTACGGAAAATCAACAACCAAATACTTCATTTCACAAGGACTGTCCAAGACAAATCAACAGTCGTGTCACTGTGTATATTTAGAAGTTTGGTTCTCCTGATTATATTGCATGAGATATCTGAAGTGATTGTCTAAATACATGAAATCCTAAATAAAATCACCCAAGAATAATGTTTGGCAATACCAATGGGAATCAACATTTTGCAGGACAATTTCAAAACAATTTAAAAAATGTCAGTATTTCTATAATAAGATACTGAGGCAAAGTGTTAGCAAGAAACGAAGTGGAGTGGATTCAGAGACCAAAGAGTTCAACTAGGTTTAACAAGGTTAATATCTCTAGATATTTTACATTAAAAAGGAAACTAGAATGTCCATGCTGTGGCAGAATGTAACTCTGATTTTTATTTCAAACCAGTATTAAAAACTACTTACAGTTTTAGCATATAGACAATAGAAAATCAGGAAATAAATAATTGATGCTATACATTGTGTTGCTCTCAAAACATAAGTTTTTAATGTGAAATAATTTATCTCTATAATATCAAATCATGTATAGAGTGTGAGGGATGACATTAAAATATTTATATTAAGGACCTAACATAAAGTTAGATATTTCAATTAGCAAAGAGCAGACTGTTTTTAGGTAGTCTTCCCTTCTGATGTTTTTGAGTTTAAAAAAAATACCAATACATTCATTAGACATTTTGACAAAAGTAATATTTTTAAATGTAAACCTTTCTATTTAACATTTGTCAACAATCTGAGGTAACGGCATGACCACCTCCACAGTAACATTTCTAATTATTCCATGAGCCAGATTCCCTGTAAGTGAAATAATAAATAAATAGAAAAATTTAAGCGTGCTTGATTTTTTATTTGTTATTTCACCTACACTTGCGAAAGTAAAGGCCTGGTTTGGACATACAGGAGAAGGGGCTACACATCCATTAGCTGTCTGTATTTTCAAAACAACATTATGTTTTTGTGATTACTTTTTAAGAGTTGTGAATGGTCAGGTAGATGACAAGTACCCTGAAAAAATTGGTTAACACTCCTGCTCAGCAAGACATGAACTGCTTTGCAAATTTTCGCTTGAACATGACTAGTAGCAAGATCATCTTTTTGATAGCATTTATTGGAAACACATAGTCTCACACAGTAATAACCACTAAAATCTTCAACAAAGTTTCTAATTATCCCAGATATGCTCCAAAAAAGAGTTTTCTATATATGAAGAATGATTCTAGGCTTTAAGCATGATCTGCTCCTCCACAAAGAAACAGAACAAAGCAATTATTAGCCAAATGAAGTTTCTCTGGCTTCAGTCGCAATTCTCTCATAACAAGATGAAAATGGCAGCTGCTTTCAGCTCAGACAAGCTTTTTAGGCACTTAAAGCTGCAGCACACAAAACAAAATCATGATGTTACATAGCTCCATCACCCACATTACCCACGAGTGCAGTATCTTTAGATTCTCTGGGGCCCTGCTGCACACAGCAGCTTTTTGGCCCCAAACGCCCTAAAATAAGGTCAGCTACAAGCTTCAGAATACGAGGCAAAGCACAGCACACAGCTTCTAGGGCTCGCAATGCCATTAGGCGTTTCTGCCCCTCCTCACCCCTGCTCTCTGATGCAGCTTCGCACAATAATGACGGCACTTTGATTAGCGAGCCTCCGAACACAGAACAGGAGCACAGTAGTCAGCGTTTGCTATTTTCATTTCAGCTACACGGACATGCTGAAATAATGATCCTGGCAACATGTTAGCAAAACATTAGAAAGACTTTAGTAAGCAAATAATTTAATTACACCCTTCTCTCAGGCAGTTTATATTGCGCGACCCCTGACCTTTTATATTGCTGTACCTAAACTCAGCGTGGGATTCACACTTCCCATTCCTGTCACAGAATCTCTCCATCTTGTACCATTTAATATAGTGTGCTCCAGGTGTTCTGTGGTGAATGAATAGTTATATTACTACCTGTCAGACACAATCACACTCTATTCATCATCCGCGGCTGGCTGCGTGAAGCCCTGCTTCCAGCAGGCTCCCTCTCTATTTCCTTGTTCAAACGTCTGCAGTGCTTTCGGCCCATCTGTCAAGCCTGTCATTTAGAGGGAAAACAGTATCAGCGCTTTAAATATATGGAGTTCTCTATTGAAACAGTGCTGTGATTGAACTGTCAGCATTCCCAGTATCACAGACAGTAATTCATGACTGGTCAGAGCTCCATTTAGGTTGCTATTACTACGCTGACCTTGCTGGGTCACGCTGAGAGTTTTTTTCCCTTTGCAGTTAGGTCTATAAATAGTGCAATTAACCTTTCAAGAATTACAAAATGTTCTCATTTCCCCTCCTCCACAGATTCACTTGCTGTTTGCGGCATTTATAATAACCAAGGGAAAAAAAAAAAAAATCAACAGGAAAGGACATTTCTCTCTGCTGAAGTGCACACCGAGTGTCAGTGAAAAACAAACAAATACTGTGACACCCCGAGTCCCGCAACGCTATCTCAGGCAAAGCTTACATGGCTATCATCAGGAGCCTTACCTCAAGTTCCACTTTTCTGGATGCAAGCCTAACATCTCAAAGTACTCTGAAATACATCATGTCTGAGCTAAACCCCTCTGCGGATGCTACAGTATAAACTCATGTTTTATGGATTTTTTCTTTGTTATAAATTTCACTGTGAAACAAAATTCTGAAACGAAGTCATTCTGAAAGTCGTTGCAAAATAAAAAATGTAGCTCTTAAGCACATGCAGTTCCTGGTCTTTTTGCAAAAATACCCTTTGACCTAAGAAAAACATGGAACAGAACAAATCTCTGTGGATCATAAGTTCCTGTATATCTCCTTTTTGGAACAATTGACAAAAGCAGTTTTGTATGAATCACTGATCAGACTCCATCTGGTAAAGCCTAATCTCTGTGTAACTTGTAAGTCATCTATTAACCAGTATCTCTCTGGAGTTCAAAACATTTGAAATAGATGAGCTTTCACTTGCATCTTTGTACAAAAAGCAGTGACAGTAAGCTCATACGATCCAGTATGGGACAGTACATCAAAATTCGTCTGAATTTTGAGGAGTCTGAATTACTGAACAATACAGTACACCTGTAATGAATGCATGCCTGGGTCTAAGTCTGGGTTTGCATTTTCACCCACAGCCCTTTTTCCACGGTTAGACCATGATCCTGGGGTTGGATAGTCCTCATGCAGCATCTCAGGATCCCTCCAGCTGGAGGAAGGCCAGCAAAACCGGGCGAGAGAGACTGCGTGCTTGTGAGGTGTAAACAGGTTAAGAGAGAAATCAAAGAGGTTAGCCCAAGTCACTGGGGGAACAGAGCAGTGTGGAGAAGAATGTGCCCCAGCTGCCTCCGCCAATCTAAGACCAAAGCCCTAATTTGAACACAACAGCAATGTCTCAGTAGGTTTGCTGGGTTAAAGCTTAGGGCTCCGGCCTTGATTACATTTTCAGATGTAGACATGGTCTTGTCACTGTTCTTCTCTGGGGAGATGTCTGGACTTCTGTGATTGAAGCCAAATATACATAACGAAGCTAGCTAACCCTAGGTAATTACTGAGATTTCTGGCATTAATAACATTTAAATAAACATTCAGAAAATCATTCACAACATGGGGGGGGGGGTTAATCTTTATTTCTTTATTTTTTATTTTTAAATACAGAATCTAAGTGTAGTTGTGCTTACCAACATGAATCTAGGCAATTTAAAAAGTCCAGATAATACATTTTCTCAATGTCAGCTAAGTTGGGTGATTCATTGGAAAACCCCCTCCCCAAGTATGTATTATACATAGCTGCAAAGAACGTCGTGCTGCAAATATACAAGAAACACCGATGCCAAGGAGAAGACTTACACAAAGCAAAATTATTTAGTGTATGAATGTGGAAAGGCAGCAGAGAAAAAGGCAAAAAGGTCTTTTCAAGGCAATATTATCTTCTTATTACAGACACACAGTGAAATTAATTATGTAGCTTCAGCCAGTCTGAATATTTTGGACTCTGAAAGAAAGATACTACAGCATAAATCACTCCCTGTGTTGTTAGCAGTTTCCTGAATGTCTCCTTTTTAGTCTTCTCCACCATGAATGCAAATGTCACAGCTTATTACAGATATTGAATACGTATAATTAAGAAATAATTTCTTCTAGTTTCTCCTTTCTTGGAAAGAGTCATAAAACAGAGAGACACACAACAGTGCCCTTGTTGTTGGTTTTAGCATTTTTAATGAATACTTCAGTATCTGTCTGCCCTCAATCTGAAGGCAAAAGCTTTTATGTATTATAGAGGCAGAATAAGTGTAAGTCTCATCTCATTAACTGTCATATTACCAGGCTCTATGCCATACCATTCAAGTTTCACTGAGCATTCAGAATTGCTTAATTACGTACAGTAAAAACAGTCTGCAGAGACTTTCCCTTTCAGATTAGTATGGAGGCATAAGGACAGAGGTCATCTTCATGGCTCACTCTTGCTTGCCACTGCGTTAGCTCAAAATGACAGAAGCCTTTTGTTAGTGACAAAAAATGTAATAAGCATTTGAAAAATAAAATGTTTACATCTAAGGATAAGAGACACTTTTGATTTTGCAGACTAACAATTCTTTCTCTCCTCCTCTTCTCTCTGCGTTGGTGTTAAACTGCATAGTACATTCCTTATAAATTATACCACCCTATGTTAATTATAGTGTGCTGACACTGCTTGTCATTACTAAACCTACTACATGCTTTGTGTGCTCAGATTTCAATAGCTATTTGTTCCACAAAATGTGGAAAAGCCATGCAAGTTACTGAGACTGGTCATTGCTCACATCTTTCTCTAAGCATTCCCATTTTGTTCTATTTTTAAAACAAACAGACATACAAATCCCAGTTGTGCGGTCTGCATTCCAAAAATACTGCTGTATGCAGTCAAAATTACTGTCCTTAATGGGAGTCTCCAACATATTCCTGTCAGAAACTCCTTATTCCTTCACCTCCGCCTCTCCTTCTACACAATTTGTAAATATTTTAGATATCAAGCACACGCACATATATATGCCACTCACATTCATGTGTGAGCATCCCTACACACGGGATTGTACTGCTTATCTTTGCTTTCCAATGAAAAAATCAGAATGAGTATTTTCTCAAAAAATAAAAGCTTTGTCTCTCACTTAATCCCTTTCCAGAGCTACACCCCGCAAGTGGAAGAAAGATGCCAATAAGGTTAATCAACCAGTATGCTACATTCTCAGAAAATTAATTAGATGGATTATCATTCTTCACCCAGCAATTTTGTATGCTATGTCTTTATTCAGAAAGCACAACATCCATTTGTGTAAATGTAGACGTTCTTGAACATAAAGAAAGAAATTCTAGCAATCTCACTTAAATAATCGCGCCTTATTCACAAAGTAATATATGCAGCTGTGTTTAAAGAAAAGAATGTGTCATTATAAATGAAAGTATGTGTTCCCTAAACATCCTAGAAAAACCTCCAGTGTTTTTCTGAAGCTTTGGAGAATGTAACCTTATTTCAATATATAATGGATTTTCTGGTTTTCCAACTGTATGACTTGGTTTAACAAATCCCAAAACTTTTCCTTACTTACAGTTTTAGACAAACACAACTATAACACAATCACTATACTTCAGTATGCATTTATTCTGTGTAGTCAGCAAGGGGGGATTTTGAAAAACTTTGTCACCTTGTCAGGGAAGAACCAACACATTGCTGTTAGTTGTAATTACTATTAGCTTTAACAGAATAAATAGAAAAAAAAATAGTTCAACAGCTTTGCTTTTTCAGACATATCTGCCTTCCCATATTTTTCCAGCATAATCCAGCTCCTCATGGACTTACACAGAATTACAAACACAGAAAAACATTCTGAAATGATGGGAAGAGTTGACGCTGCTGTATCATCATGACACTAAAGCACAAATTACGACATCCTTGCATCACAACTTTAGAAGGGTAGCCACAACCTGCCACTGGATAAACGTCATCTGAAAGCTTCTAACCAATGAGTCCACCACTATCAAAATAAATTTGGCTTCAGTATACTCTCAGTGACCATTTACAGCTCTCTAGAACTACAACCAGCTATTACACAAGCACTGATGCTTTGTTTCAGTATCTACATGCTCATTTGTCATGTAGCATGGTGTATTTCCCCTGTTGGCTTATTACTATCAAAAAAGACACAAACTTTAGGGCTTGCATGAGGGAAAAGTGCAAGCAGGTGGTGAAGACCAAATGAGATAACTTCAGGGAAGTCCAATATGAGCAAGTGACTAATCAAGAGGATTAACAGAAAGGTGTAGTATCTTTCACCTTTAACCTCCTAGCTGAGATCATTCATTCATTAAGGCGCCAAGAGAATTCCTTTTAAATGAATGTTTAACTGTTATAAAATGAAGAGAAAAAAAAAGGATTCGCACATGAACTACAAAAAGAAGATTCTAACACCTTCTGCTTTTTAAAGGCTGAAGGGACATTTTCCAACAAGGACCTGGCTGGAGAGGTAGGAATCTAGAGATGAGACCTAATACTATATCAGACAGAAAACGCCAGCAGCTTCAGTGTTTGCCTTCTGGACCCCACAAGAGGAATGCTCGGGCTGCAAAGAGCGTTCTTTTGGTTTGCTTCATGCAGCCAGTTTGCGAGGTAAAGGGCAGTGACAGGAAGGTTTGTGCGTATATTCCCCACCTTTTTAAATATTTTGTATCGGGACGTAACAGGGCCTCGCATCATATTTGATCCGAATAGTCTATAAGTTGCAGGTATGCCCAAAGTGCTTCTGGAGAACAATTTCCTGAGCAAAACCAGAGGTTATAGCCAGAAATAACACAGGCACAAAGGGAAAGAGTCACCAAGTATCTGTAAGCTTAAGAAAGCTAGTTGGAGGAGAAAATTCTCATGATTCAACAGATCCAAATTACAGGTTCTTAAAATCAAGATCAGAGTAATTAGGGAAAACACATACATGTAAACTGAACTTTTTACACTTCTGATGCAATTAAGTGTTTTTTGTTAAAGCACTGGAGTGAATAGCCTTTGAGAGATATGAAGGGAAACAGATCAGTTGTTCTTTGATACCTTCCTTTAAAGAAATCGCTAAACTGTTTGGTCAGGCCATAAGAGAACAGCAGAACAACTGAGTTCTTATGGTCCAAAGAAAAGCACCTAACCACTGGAGAAAGGAAACAGTGACTTTTCAACTGCAGCCCTGGAAACAACAGCTACATTAGAGCAAACATTTAAACAGTCTCATTTCTGCAAAGATAGTTTGTGAATTTGGGAAAGTAATTCTTCTTTCCAATAGTTTAAGACAATCAACAAGTATTTTCCACATGCATATTTTTCACGTTAAAAAGAAAGCTGTGGATAAATTCTAAAATCAGTTTTTAATTGTACTCAGGCTCATTTCTGACACAAACCAGAAATAACTGCAGAAGTCTGAGTAATTCTCATTTGCTCCAATTTGAGATTTTTTTCTTTCCATTAGTTTTTTGTTTTCTGTTACCTTTGTGGTATTTTATTCTTATGTCATCCAAACTCTCAAAACTGAGATACTGCTTTAAACAAGGTACATCAACCTGATAAACACCTCAGTACCAACGTTTCAAACCCCAGCTCACACAAACAACTCGATGCAAGAAGAGATGCAATTCAATTATACACATGCAACAAGAATTAAATAAAAGCATCCAATATGTTTAAAATTATAACATGCAAAACAAACCATACCAAATCAAATTACACGGGGTACAAGACAAACAGAATGCTACTCATATTGTAAGAAGATGGAATTAATATCATCATACAAATGAATTAAGTAACCTGTCTGTTCTTTGAAGCAGGTACTTACAAGATTTCCAGTGGTTGAGAGAATATAGATGACGAAGTATGAGGACCAGAGGCTGTCATATGAAGTATGGAAGACGGCAAGATTCAGCTTAACCCAGATGTTCTTGAATAAATGAGGGTACGGATTGAGAGCAAGAGGGCTACAGTGATCTAAATAGTTGAACCCTCTTTCAATAAGCTTGGTAAATAGGAGGCTGCAAGAAAACAGAGGTTACTCGCATTCTATGCCATGGTGGTCTAGGATCTGTGTAACAAAAAAAAGTTCATACACTAGTAGATTTTTAATTTTAAACAGATACTTGATCTATTGTGGTGTCTGCTTGACATTGCTACAGCTGATGCCAACAAAAAGTCAACATGCTCTTTGAATAAACTATCTTTTTTAAGGAAAGCACTGTGTGAGAGGTTTTCTCTGTAGAGGATCTTCTTTTTGTTACACAGACATGAGCTAACTCCATTCTTTTCTCCTGACTGACTCTTTTCTCCCAACTAACTTCCATACAGCCAAAACACTCACTAAGATGATTGGTACCTTCTTGGTAGCTAATATACTCCCATTCAACTTTCCAAATTTCTATTCATTATTTACAGAATGCAATAAAAGTACTCTAGTTGTGTATCGTTACATTTTGAACATTTTATCAAATCTGTTTCTCATTCTATTAGAAGTATGAAGCCAGTTTTGCAAAGCAAGAGGTCTAACGTATGCATAGAAGTTAGACCAAGCAAGGATCTACAGGTCCAAATAGATCATCTTATATGTAAAATGCAAACGTAACAATTCAGTTGTACATAACCACAAGTTTTGTGAATACAACATCTTACTTTTCTGCATGCAAGCAACGGGCTTTTATAATCATGTTTTGGGAGCACATTCTGTAAAACTTGGTCAAAGGTATCTGTAGTTTCAAGGATGAATAAGGCAGTTGACCCATTAACACAACCAAAATTAGGATATAAATAACGTACATGGCATAATAACCAAGTCACATATGTAATTATAAATTTCATACCTAAAATTTCTTGCCTTTGCCTTGAGGCAACAGCTTCAAGAACTTTCAAGCTATGTGATTTCTGGTATACAGGTTCTCCAAAAACTTTAACAATTTTTTAAATGTCTTTTTAGAAATCTGTGTATTTGCTTTTGAGTTCTGCTTTTTCCACAGTTTCCTTCCACTATACCTAGTTTGCAATGAATTCTCAGAGCTATAGTACTCTGAGTATTAATGAACATCTTGCATATTTTTCATTTAATTTAGAAAAAAAAAAAGAAATACAAGCTCTATTTACATTCCTGAGTAAAATTTAGGCAGATAGTTCAATTAACTTTTGTTCTGTTAAATTTATATATCTCCATAAGAAGGATGAAAATCAATACTGTTCAGCGGAATCTACCAACTAACAAACCCTCATTTCAATCACAGAACATCCCATTCAGGAATAATAAAATTAACTAAATTCTAATAGGGTAAAAACAAAAATACATGCATTGAACTTTTAATTAATACTGACAGGCATCTTTATTAAAAGCTTATTTTTTAATTTTTTTTCTGTAGGGTTCACATAATACTGTAATAAAGTCCACAAGACTGATTCTTGTGAATTTGTACTTCATGGAGGACTTTCCATGGATGTTAATTTTACTTCCATCATGAAAATTATGACCTCTCTCCTTCTCCTTCTCAGGTTTGAGAGCAAGAAAGCATGGCCAGAGGAAGCTATAGGATTGTCCTGGCTTGAGGTAAAAAGAACCAATTTTCTGTTCAGTAACTTCACTTCTCATCTAGGCCTCTTCTAACTACTGAAATTAACAGCATATAGCGCAGACACTGTTCACTCTCAGAGTGGTAAGACCTATGTTTATAGCTGATGCCAAGGAATGGTATGCAGAGAGGCTCCTGCTTATACTTACTGCTGAGGGCAATAAGATAGATAACTGATAATAAGGCAATAAGGGCAGATAACTCGTTTATTTTCCCCTTTGGAGGGTCAGAAGCAGAAAAGCATAGAGGGGTCGCACCTGTGGAGAGAAGCGGACAGGACAGGTGACCCAAAACTGACCAACAGGGGATTCCATCCCATCTGTCTCATGCTCAGTATAAAAGCTGAGGGATCAAAGGGTCAGCTCTCTTCAATGGCCGGCATCTGAGGAGGACTCTGTTTGTTCATCTGCCTTTGATCCCCATCCGGAATCCAGATCCAGAATCCAGTTCCCATCTGTCACTGAGTGTAGTCTGGGACTTCCCCAGTGACAGTTGGTGACGTGATGGTCATCCTGGGAGCTTGATACAGTTTTGTACGTATTTCATTATTTTCTTTTTATTTTATTATTAATATTCTCATTAAAGTAGTTTAGTTCCTTCTAAACTCATGTCTCTTTCTCTCTCTCCTTCCTCTACTTGAAGAGAGAGGTGGGGGAGATCATCAGTCGTTTGCCCCAGTGGCCAGTCCGGCCCAAGCCATGACAAGTATGGACTTTCCTTTGGCCTGCACACCCACAATGTCTAAGAACACCAAACAGTATCTCTTTATTCACTATTGTTTTTTTAAGCTTGATTATATATTTTATCTAATGACTATTCAGTGGAGAGGCATGTCATTCGAAAAGGATGAGCCACTATAAACTCTAACTCGTCAATTACGTTTCCCACCCCTCTGAGCTTCTTGAGCCCTCTTTCCAATCCTGTATCCTCACCAAAAGTAACTTTTCAAGCAGTGGAGTCACTCTGATGCTGCAAAGTAGGTGAGGGGACAGAAACAGAAGCCACAAGCTTTCGCTGCCTCTTGCTGCCCTGTCAGTGTGCCATAGAACTGGTGTCCAATAAGCCAAAAGAATTACTTCACAAATATGTGGCCTGCAGATCATGTGTTGTCTTTGAACAAGAACAGCTACAATAGCAGGATCTCCCTTCTCTCAGATGCATCTTATTTGCAAAAAGACTGGAAAACAGAAACAGTGAGAAATTATAATTTCTCTCACTTCAGTAATATGAGTGAAGTACAAAAAGAATGAGGAGTGGAGCCACAAAGAATTCTGGAAAGTGGGATACAGAGGGTAAGAATATGCAGCTTTCAAGTTCTTGGATGGAGTGAAATTTTAGGTTTCTGAGGTACTTATACAGTCAAATGAATATACAAGTTCTTCCAGTACTGTTTTCCTACTTTCATTGACATTGGCAAAACACTAGTATAAATGGATGTCTCTTGCAATGCATTTAAGTACTCAGATTCAATCTCATCTGCAGAATTTCATCTCAAGACCTTGCAAAAGATGATTAATAACTTAATCTGCAAGTCATCTCCAGTTTAATGAAGTCATACTCAGAGCATGGCTTCCGCAAGTCCTTATTAAATACAGGTGTTTCACATGTATTTACTGCATCATTACGGAACTCTGGTTTTCAAACACTGGAAGTCAGATATGCCATGTTTTGTGATATGCAGTTTAAACCTACCGGGTATATCACAAACAATGGTAGCAGACAACTGTATTTTAAGGAAGAATGCTTGAAGTTGACTCATTAATTGGAATAATTTGGGTGCACATTCTGTGTTGTTTCTCACTCAGCCGAGAAAAAAATAGTAGCAACAAGACCAGGGAAGATGAAAACTGAAAACAACTTATGTCTTGAAAATTTCACACATACAGACAAACACTTTCTTCCTGGAAATAAAAAAAGTCATTTGTTTTACTCAAGGCAGAACTGATTTAATATTTATCACAGTTAAATTTCTCTAGAAGGACTTTTTCATAGACACAACCAGGTGCTACTATTTCATCAGTTTGGTACGCATTCATCAGACAGCTGAGAACTGCATGGTCAGAATCACATGGGTATAGGTGACCAGAACAAATCAGAGCCCAATTCCACCACACTGTACCTTCATAAGCTACTAGTGTCATCTTTAGTCAGTTTTCTTCAGCAATTGTGTTAAACTGCATAGAGGTTAAAATGTATTTGGTAAGGTTTTGACTCACTTTCAGCTAGCAAACAGCCATGACGGCTTAGATACTCGCACACTCATGCCGTGTCCGCTGCTGTCTTTCTGCTAGACGGTCTTGCTCTATTTCCATTCTGGGTATGTTAAATATGCACACACTTCAGTCGCTCCAGCACAGAACCCAGCACAACAGCACAAACCCTCCCTCAGGAGTTTAAGTATGTGCCCCTTTTCCCAACTGCCGTGGGCGATGTCTAACAAAAGGACGTTTTCCAAGGATTAAACTACTGCTACTAGATTTGCTGGAGTTTGCCAAGTTTTGCATCCCTGGGTAACAAGCCTTAACACTTCCCGCTTCCCACCACCTCTTCCCTGCACGATCCCATAATGGTAGCCCATGGTTAAGTCATTCAAAACATTTCAGATCCTTTGGAATGGGGTCCTTCAGCACTGAAAGAGCTGCATGTTCCATAACTGGCCAAGAGCACTGCACATGGCTTTGTTGCTATTACACTGACAGTTTCTCTTATTGCACTCGCCTGCAAAATCTTCATGTTTCAATTTATTTAGATTGCCACATAGTTTGTATTTGGAACACTGGTCACTTGAGCGCCCTTTCACATGACAGAAGTAGAGTCTTTACAAGTGTTGTCTCCATCTTGACACATCAGAGATTACATCAAGCTGTCACTGTTCCCTAACATCTGAAGCAATTATCACAACAAATGCAGCAGTTGCAGCTAGGATCAAACCAGTCTCAGATCTTATTTAGTTTAGATTATTCCATTACTATGGAGTCACAAAGTCCTTTATTCTTATTCAAAACACTTCTTACCTGGAAATATTGGTAAAATTTACACTAATGTACTCATACTTCACTGTTGGTTTATATTCCACCCAAAACTGAAAGTTTTCTGCAACAATTAGGGGCTTTAGTGGAAGAATATTATAAACAATTTCCAAACATTTCCCTGTATTTTTCTACTCGTTTAGTAGTAACTGAATTACACAGCAGTTTAGAAGCTCTGTAACCCAACACATTTCAGTGAAGTCACATTTTTTTTCCCTCAGCATTTCAACATCAATTATACTCTTTTCCAACCTTTCTGCATACAAACACCCATTCTCAATCATGCTATAAACTAGTTCACTTTGCTCAAATGACCAGACATTTGTAAAACTTTAAAAAAGTTATTTCCTAAAAAAAAGCCTTTGCATGTTCTGAATATACCCAAGCTGCAGTTACCTCTTCAGTTTCATTACATTTCCAAAGTCACAATCTTTTACAGGATCTTCATCTCTGTTACTATCATCTGTTGCATAGTTTTCTCAAAAAAAAATTATATTAACGTATTACACAGGTATGATAGAGTCAAAATGCTCCTATTTACCCTTTGTGTATGACACAAATGATCACACTAAATCCACACATCCGTGGCTCTTTCTGCTTTGGCAGATGGATCCCAATGTTAGAAAGATCACAAAATAGTTAAGGGAGTACGAAACTACTAAACCCTTTCCACAAAAATGGATGAGCTGTTTTGCTCTCAAAACACTTTCACAGAAACCAAGCCTGAAAAACAGCGTTGGCCATGATGATCATTGTTTTTTCAAAAGTATTTTAGCACTTGAAAGCAGATAGTTACTGGAAGTACTGAACAATATTATCTGTAAGCATAGTCATTTTTCTGAGAGGAAACTGACAACTCATTTTGGTAAAGGAAACTTCAGATAAGCACTAGATCACACCCTGTGGGATAGAAATCTAAGAGGAAAATAATTCACAGATTCACCAGTTCCTTAATAAAAAAGTACATTACAGGTACAAAGCAAGCTACAGTAGGGGATAGGAAAAGGGCTGTTAAGAGACCAAATCAGTTATCTATGAGGTTTTCAGTAATAACTAACAAAAAAAAAAAAGATATCCCCAAATTTAAATTTGCCACCCTGCTGAATCAGGTATCAAAATATCATTCACTATCATTCGCTATTTTCACTCATGATTTGGATGCTGGAAGAGAGCCAATTCTCTGGTGGGGTGGGGTGAAAATCAGAAAAGGCCTTGATTCTGTGTAAACACTGTTCAGTAATAACATAAACATCTCTGAATTATCAACACTGTTTTCAGCACAAATTTAAAACACAGCCCCATACCAGCTACTAGGAAGATTAACTCTAACCCAGCCTAAACCATCACAGAAGTGATCGTCCCCCTATACCTAGCACTGCTAAGGCCACATCTCAATACTGTGTTCAGATTTGGTCCCCTCATCACAAGAAATACATTGAGGTGCTGGAGCGTGTCCAGAGAAGGGCAAGAAAGCTGGTGAAGGGTCCCAAGTACAAGTCTTATGAGGAATAGCTGAGGGAACTGGGGTTGTTTAGCCTGGAGAAAAGGAGGCTGAGGGGAGACCTTATCACTCTCTACAACTACCTGAAAAGAGATTATAGCAAGGTGGGTGTCGTTATCTCCTCCCAGGTAAAAAGTGATAGGACAAGTGGAAATGGACTCCAGGGGAGGTTTAGGTCAGATATTAAGGAAAATTTCTTCATCAAAAGAGTTGTCAAGCATTGGAACAGGCTGCCCACGGAAGTGGTTGAATTACCATCCCTGGAGGTACTTAAAAGACATGTAGACATGGCACTTAAGAACATGGTTTAGTGGTAGACTTCATAGCGTTAGGTTTATGGTTGGACTCGATGATCTTAAGGATCTTCTCCAACCTGAATGATTCTAGATGCTATGATTCTAAAACATGATCAAGAAATAAAAAACAATGAGGATGAATGTTATGGTAAGAGAAAAGAACAGAAGAGATATGATCTAACTCTATTCTGTATAATGCAGCTGCAAAGAGGGGAAAGAACTGCTCTCCATATTTGCCAAGTTTGAGACAAAGTATAGGGTTAAATGGTAGTAGGGGAGATTAGGTTACGCATGAAGAAAAATTCTTCAGTGGAAAGGACTGGCATAGATGGAGAAGGTTGCTAAGTTTCTGTTGTTGGAAACATGTAAGAACAGGTGAAGCAAACACCTTTAGGTGTGATGGATATTTTGTTCAACTTTGGGAAAACGGTAAGGTTTACACAGTCTCTCTAATCCCCCTCAAGCTCTATATTTCTATGACTTCTCTCTGCTTCAGTTAGGCCACTGAGCTGAAAGTTGGAACCAATGTTTTGGCGTCTTAAATATTGTTGCATGAAAAGATTATGTAGCACTTCTCAATCAGGTTTAATGCTTGATACTTTTACACATCAAGTAAACCATATTAGACTTTTATTATCATCATGTTACAAAACACTAGTGATATCACCTATTGCCATATAGCCTTTAAATAACCACAATACATGCTAGTGAGAAGAACTTAGAACGTCTATGACATATTCCTTTAGCAGTAGCTAATTTTCTCTGGTTGAAAATTTGACCTGGAAAAGTTCTCAGCTCATTTATAAGTTCTCTAAAAAAGCCCATTAAAAATACTTGCAAGAACAAATGTGACAAAAAAAAACGCACCTTGAAATCAGTGCACTATGACCAGCACAATCCAATTTCGCCCTGATCATTGCTTCATTTCTTACCCTACAGCAGTGGTTGGCAAGGATTTGGCTTGTTAACGTTGTAAAATATTTCTAGAGTTGAAGTGAAATTTCTCAGGTTTCTTTTGCTTCCACTTAAAAAGTGTTAAGTGTAAATTAAGAGACAATAGAACACCTAGGAAAGACATCCAGTGTCAGAAATAGAATTAAGTACCTTTTTGATGGTCAGCATTCACATGTTTTACAGTATACCTCAGCACACAATTACATGATTACAGAACGACCAATATACACTGCTAGGCACGTGCTGTCATGGGACAATGTGTTTTGTTCCACATCACCATTCCAAAATGCCTTATCATATAACCTACTTGAACATGTTTATTCACAGGTCCTGATTAAACAGTCTCATTTTCTCATGCAATAAACTGATTTAAGATACACTGTGAATACAAAACACAAGCCAAAGTGCTTGCACTGTAAGGAGGTATGGTATATAAACAGATTAGAAGCATTGGTAAAAGTAAGTAAATCAATCTGTCCTCCCCTATCAAGAAGTCTTATTAAAATAAATGTGGTTATTCATGTAACAAAAATGCTGTGGGTGTATTAGGCTGAGAAAGTAATCCAAGTCATTGAGTTCATTGGAAGAAAGCAAGAATCCTCCTCCTGCCCACAGCTGTTCATCATATTCAGCCATCTCTGGTTATTAATATTAGTATTAAATATATTCCTGTCCAATTGGGTTCACTCATGTTTCCAGTTTTTGAATCTATTCTTTTCCCCTACGTTAAACAAATCTAATGATTTCTATCCATAGCAAATGTGGACCTGATGAGCAAATGGATGATAAAAATTCCTATTATTCCTTTGTGCCCATCTCTTGTACTTAAGATTCTTGTCATGCCCTGGGCATTCTAGCTGTCTGATACTGTTCCTTTATTTCCAATTCCAGCACTTTCTCTGCTGAACATTTGGTGCACTGCCTAGTACCAAGCAAAATCTGCTTGCAATGTAAGAACATGTGGAGAAATTATGTGTTTTTGTCACACTCTATTAAACGGTATTCAAAACACAATGCCCCAGAAACTAAATTGATTGTAGGTTTTATAACCCTTTTCAGGCTAATGGAAACAATTTAGTACCATGAACGAAAACATAGCTAGTGCAGCTGTGGGAATCTTAAATTGCTCGGCTCAGCAGTTCTGTGCCGGCTTAAGTAGGATAAAGTAGTTAAAGTTCAGTTAGATTCCATTCTTCTGGATCTTTGACAGATCATTTCAGATTAATGTCTTCAAAGTTTTCAACATTCCTTGTAAAAGGCTTTCTGAGGAATTCCTGGTTTGCACTTTTAGCTTGGGGTGCAGCGGGAGGGAGCTGCAAGAACTGGGAGGAGAGGGGAAGTGGGGGCACGAATGACATGGGGAAATTTTCAGTCATTTTGTAAAGTGTCTTGAACCATCTTTCCCTTCGGTTTGGTTTTATTGTTGATATACCAAGTGAAAAAAAAATAAAACAATAACAAAGCAAACAAAACCGAAACAAACAAAAAAACCCCAATAAAAAGACTAATGGCTTTCTTATAGCTTTAATGATTTAGCTAAGACTACAAAAGCTAGCAACGCAGACCCAAGATTGAAAGTCAACCCTTAAGTCCACCCAGGAATATTTTGCAGCTCCTTAAGGACAGAAATTTTCTCCTATGCTCATTCACATTTCTATATTTAAAACTGAATGCCATGATTAAAAGCTTGACAGGCAAGAGGGAAACTTGGCTGCTGGAGAACTCTGCTCTACACTTTACTAAACAAACCTAGGAATCATTCACATGGGTATTACCTGCACTGTACTACCAGAAAAACATCTGTGAATATTATTTGACAAATTGATCACTAAATGAGCCATTAGCTTGCAGGCGTTTTGGATTGCCTTAGGAAAGGAGGGTGCTATATAGCACAAAGGCTTACGGATGCAAAACACCGATTGGCCAAAAAAAAAAAGTTCCAGAAGAAAAGTAGTAATAAAGCAAGCCTAGCATGAAAATGTACCCTTTCTAAAAATTAAGCCGTTTACGAGAAGCAGTAGTAAAACTGCTTAATTCTTCTGCGCCTCTAGGGAGAAATCTAAGCCTTTTGAGAAGTGATGGAGAGAAAAATGAAGCCAATGGTGTGTTTGTCAGTGAGCGAATGCTGTGGAAACAAAGTTAGTAATTTTACTATTCCTGCTTGCCAAGAGCTGACAGGTGTGTAGTTTCTTATTGTTCTGAAAGGCAGCCAGAAACCACAGTTTAATATGCGTCTATGTCTTCATAGTAGGGAAGAAAACAGCTGTGTCTCTGGCACATGATACAAGATGATAGAAATATTGAGACATACTCTTCTTTACAGTATGTTACCATCATTTGCATGGCTTTGTTTGATCTTCCAACACATAGCTGGAAGGAAAAAAAAATGCTGCACCCCAGATCAGATCAGACATGATGTGGCAACCTCTGCTCCCACAAACAGTTATTATTTCACAGAGTCTGATCACCTCAGCAAGAATTTTTCACATGAACAAGGGTTGAAAGATTAGAGCCATATTTTCGACGCTGCAGATCCAAAGACTTTCTACAAACAAGTCCATTAAAATTGTAAGTAAACAAAGCAGGGAAATACCAGCTTATTTCAGATAAACACGCAGTAATCATTTCCAACAATTCTTACAGAATGACTCCCAGAAATCCTTCAGTTTTCAAACTGCTGAGACATGTCTGTGATTAATAAAACCTTTGAACACAAAAGGTTTCTTCACACAAGAATGATGTGTGTTTTCCTGTAATATGTGGCAAAGCATCTTTTAAATCCTAATTCCCTCAGGAAGGTAAAAAGTACATGCATATTACACACACGCACACACACACATACACAACGTACCAGATGCAATAAGCTGTAAGAAATGTTAGGGTCTGTGTATTAAATTTCCTTTCTGTGCATAAGTATACTACAGTGTTAGAAGCTTATGGTAACTGGTTGGCAGATTGTCAATTGGATATGCATAAAATGTCTGCACTGTGTCCAGGCTTGTCTGAATTGATAATTTGACAGACATCATTTAAGCAATAAGACTTGCAAGTTTTATATCTACCAGAGTATGAGAAAAGGGATTAGTACACTCATTCAAATAATAAAATTTTGGAACTTCTGAAACTCTCACAAAAATACTAACATTCAGAAAAATACTAGGCTTGACCAACAAGTTTCAAAAAGCTCAAAAATTGTCATTACAACAGAAGGGTCATCTAGGTTTATGTTGTTACACAGTTACTAACACTTACTATGACAACCTGTTAAATGTATCAAACAAAATAAGACTCAATTACCAGAAAAAATAAGCAAATCAGAGATAAGCACAAAACAACCCTTAGAGTAGGAGACAGAGGTGTAGTCTTTTCCACTTCATTGTCAGCAGCTTCTGATGCATAAGTAAGAAGTGATTTTGTGATAAGAAACTATGTTTTTACACTAAATTTTAATAGAAGCAGGAAGCACAAACTTGGTAATGTATTCTGTTGGATAAGGAAGAGCATTGCTGAATTAAGACTTAAAGGAAGTCACATGATGAAATCTCTTCTATTGACTGCTCTCCAGTAATGATTCACCACATTTTTGATAGTCTTAGGTAAATCCCAGCCTGCAAGTGCTTGCCCAAGCTAAACAGATACCAGATGCAGGCATGCAACATCATCCCTTTCAGACTGCACCTAGTGTCCAGGTTAGCTGCAATGAGTGCACCTCAACAAACAGACCAAGGAAAGACTCAGAATTATTTTCTCCTGCTGAAATTTATTCTCACAAAGAGCCACTCTGATCCACTCTGAATTCCAGAGCTGACATGGATGTGTGCCTGGCATGATTAAAGTCAGTTGTGTACTGGTGTGGTTTTGCAATATAGGCAAGACATGACCTCAAGCTGTAACAGGATGTCTGATGTCTTTCTATAATTATACTTTCTAGTCTAGAAAACAAACACGAGAACTGAAAGAACATGCATGCTCCTGACTTGGCGAAACAAGTCAGCTGATGCTATAGTGTCCGATCCTGAACGCATCACAAGCAACAGAGTTACCAGTCCCTCGCAATATCTCCATGTACCTCCCAGTGATCCTTCATTTTTAGAAAAAAAAAAGAATCAGAGAATCATAGAATGGTTTAGGTTGGAAAGGGCCTTGAAGATCATCATATTCCAACACCCCTGTCATGGTCAGGAACACCTCCCACTAGACCAAGTTGCTCAAAGACCCATCCAGCCTGGCCTTAAACACCTCTGGGGAGGGGGCATCCACAGCTTCTCTGGGCAACCTGTTCCAGTGCCTCACCACCCTCACAGTGAAAAATTTTGTCCTAATATCTAATCTAAATTTACCTTCTTCCAATTTGAAGCCATTACCCCTCATCCTATCACTACATGCCCTTGTAAAAAGCTTTTCCGCAGCTAAAGGGACACCCTCTTTAGGTACTGGAAAGCCACAATAAGGTGTGCCCAGAGCCTTCGCTTCTCCAGGCTGAACAACCCCTGCAGCCTGTCCTCATAGGAGAGGTACTCCTGCCTTCTGATCATCTTCGTGGCCCTCCTCTGCACCCACTCCAACAGGTCTTTGTCTTTCCTATGTCGGGGGCTCCAGAGCTGGATGTAGTATTCCAGATGGGGTTTCATAAGAGCAGAGTAGAGGGGCAGAATCCCCTCCCTTGATCTGCTGGCCAAGCTTCTTTTGATACAGCCCAGGATACGGTTGGCTTTCCATGCTGCAATCGCACATTGCTGGCTCATGTTGAGCTTCTCATCAATCAGCACCCCCAAGTCCTTCTCCTCAGGGCTGCCCTCAAACCCCTCTGAGCCCAGCCTGTATTTGTGCTTGGGATTGCCCCAGCCCATGTGCAGGACCTTGCACTTGGCTTTACTGAACTTCATGAGGTTTGCACAGGACCACCTCTCCAGCCTGTCCAGGTCCCTCTGGATGGCATCCCTCCCCTCCAGCGTGTCGACCACTCCACACAACTTGGTATCATTGGCAAACTTGCTGAGGGTGCACTCGACCCCACTGTCCATGTCACCAACAAAGATGTTGAACAATACGGGTCCCAGTACCGACACCTGAGGAACACCACTCATCACTGCTCACCACTTGGACATCAAGCTGTTGACCACAACTCGTTGAGTGTGACCATCCAGCCAGTTCTTTATCAAGAAGTTCTTTATCACTTTTACCAAGTGGTCCATTTGTTGAATTCACGTCTCTCCAATTTAGAGACCAGGATATTGTGTGGGACAGTTTCAAACACTTTGCACAAGTCCAGGTCAGTTGTATTTTAAAACAGCTTATCATTATGTTTAAGAATGTGGAATAAATAAGAATCTTTGTTCAAATGCACTAATGAAAACAGCTTAGTACCCTAAGGATTGTTACACGTATTGCTCAATTTGTCTTAACCCTAAAACCACTGGATGGTAGCTTTAACTTAGAGCACAATGGCAACTGGGCAGACAACTCTTTAGAATGGGTATGTTATAAATCAGTCATAAATCATCAGATTCTTGGTGTACAGAGAGGCTAAAAGGCCTGCATCTCCCATAGAGACCTTTCAGAGTCAAAGTCTACTCCAAGGCACATAATGTAGGAGAGGCATTGCAGCTACAGAGCTCCTCAAGACACACTGAAGCTTCATCCAGGCTGGGTTTATATCACCATATTCAATAAGTACATCTGCCAGAATTGAAGTCTTATTCCAGTGTCCCTATTACTACAGATTTCTTTCCATCTAAAAAGTCCTCAAGTGTTCTAACTTAAATCTCAATCTGCATCTTGCAAGCAAATCCCCATTTGACAAAAAAAAAATAATAGTGTCTCACTTTCAATCAGAATCTCACACACAATTGCTTCCTTATATGACACCCAAAAGTGCAAAGCTGAACATGCTGTGTCCACATGCACAAGAACATGTGAACACATACACACAAGCTCCCCCTCAAAACACTAATAATGACGTTCTACCCACATAAGCCGCTGAAGGTTAGTTTCTTATTTCTCCACTGCACACTTGGCAAACAAAACCTCAGAAAGCAAGAGGAATGTACGGTTTCAGTGCCAAGCTCTAATCCAAAACCAGCTTTAAGGATTAAAGCAATTTTTTTTTTAATAATTTTGAGCACTGTTAAGCCACTTGTGTACTAGTATTCTGCCACAATGGAACAGAAATGACTGACATATTAACATTTCAAAACTTGGCTTGCACACTGAAAAGAACGGCTCAATAAGAATGCACAACCCTGGAGAATAAGAATGCAATCCTGTAGTTGAGGGACTTCAAGGGCAACGGAAGTAAGGTATTTTTTGGTCATGCAGGTGCAAGCAGAAAAAGAAACTGCATTTTTTATGTCCACAAATCTCATTTACAAATTAGGAAGTGTGGCTGAGGTGCTTGGAATCGTAGAATATCATGAGTTGGAAGGGACCAACAAGGATCATTGCATCCAACTCCTGACTCCACACAGGGCAACCTAAAAGTTAAAGCATATATCTAAGAGCATTGTCCAACTTGAATACCAACAGTCTTGGGGACACAACCACTTTTCTGGAGGGTTTGTTTGAGTGCTTGACCACGTTCTCAGTGAAGAACTTTTTCCTAATATCCAATCTGAACTTCCCATCGCACATCTTTAAGCCATTCCCTCGTGACCTATCACTGGACACCAGTGCGAAGAGATCAGCACCTCGCTTTCTACACCCACTCATAAGTTGTAGACAACAATGAGGTGACTCGTCAATCTGCTTTTCTCCAAGCTGAACAAACCTGGTCTCCTCAGCTGCTCCTCATAAGTTATGTCCTTTAGTCATTTCATCATCTTAGTTTTCTTCCTTTGGGCACATTCTAGTATTTTTATAGCCTTCTTATATTGTGAAGACCAAAATTGCACACAGTACTCAAGGTGATGCTGCACTGATGTTGAGTATAGTGGGACAATCACTTCTTTTGACTGATTACCTATACTGTGCTTAATACATCTCAGGATATCGTTGGCCTTTTTGGTCTCTGGGGCACGTTGTTGACTCACATTGAGATAACCATCAACCAAAACCCCCAGGTCCCTGTCTGAAAGGCTGCAGCCTCTTGTCCCCAGCTATATACGCATCCAGGACTACACCATCCCAGCTGCAGAATCTGGCATTTGTCCTTGTTAAATTTCACACATTTGGTGGTTGGCTAGCACTCTAATCTATCAAGATCTCTCTGTAAGGCCTCTCTGCCTTGTAGGGAATCAAGACTAGTTTCCTCCTAGTTTGGCACTGTCGGCAAACTTACTTAGTGTGCACTCAGCTCCTGTGTCCAGGTTATTAATAAAAGTTTTGAAGAGAACTGGCCCTGAAATTGAGCCCAGGGGAACACGACTAGTGACTGGCCACCAGCTAGATGTTACACAAAATACTATAGCTATTGGAGCACCATCCTTCAGCCAGCTGCTCACCCATCATACTGTGTACATGTCCAGCTCTATCCTGGATATTTTGTCCAGAAGCATACTGTGAGAGACAGTATCAAAGACTTTGATAAAATCCAAAGAACTCACATCCACCACTTTCCTTTTGTTCACTAGGCAGGTAACTTTGTCATCAAAGAATATTAAGTTAGTAAGGCATGATTTTCCCTACATGAAATTCTTTGGCTTTGATGGGTGATCCATTGTTTTTCAAGTGTTTTTCAGTAACTCCCAGAATAATCTTCTCCATAATTTTACTAGGCATTGAAGTGAAACTGACAGACTTATAATTACTGGTGTCTTCTTTCTGGCCATTCTTGAAGACTGCAATAACATTTCATAGAATCATCGTAGAATGGTTCAGGTTGGAAGGGACCTCAAAGATCATCAAGTTCCACCCCGCTGCCATGGGCAAGGACACCTCCCACCAGACCAAGTTGCTCAAAGCCCCATCCAGCCTGGCCTTGAACACTTCCAGGGATGGGGCATCCACAACTTCCCTGGGCAACTGGTTCCAGTGTCTCACCACCCTCAAAGTGAAATATTTCATCCTAATATCTAATCTAAATTTACCTTCTTCCAGTTTGAAGCCATTACCCCTCATCCTATCACTACATGCACTTGACAAGTCCCTCTCCAGCTCTTTTGTAGGTGCCTTTCAGATACTGGAAGGCTGTTATAAGATGCCCCCAGAGTCTTCTCTTCTCCAGGCTGAACAACCCCAACTCTTGCAGTTTGTCCTCATAGAGGAGGTGCTCCAGCCCTCTGATCATCTTCGTGGCCCTCCTCTGCACCTGCTCCAACAGGTCCTTGTCTTTCCTATGTCAGGGGCTCCAGAGCTGGATGTAGTATTCCAGATGGGGTCTCATGAGAGCAGAGTAGAGGGGCAGAATCCCCTCCCTTGATCTGCTGGCCACACTTCTTTTGATGCAGCCCAGGATACGGTTGGCTTTCCATGCTGCAATCACGCATTGCCGGCTCACGTTGAGCTTCTCATCCACCAATACCCCCAAGTCCTTCTCCTCAGAGCTGTTCTCAATCCATCCTCTGCCCAGCCTGTATTTGTGCTTGGGATTGCCCCAGCCCATGTGCAGGACCTTGCACTTAGCTTTACTGAACTTCATGAGGTTTGCACAGGACCACCTCTCTAGCCTGTCCAGGTCCCTCTGGATAGCATCCTTCCCCTCCAGCATGTCGACCACTCCACACAACTTGGTATCATCGGCAAACTTGCTGAGGGTGCACTCGATCCAACTGTCCATGTCACCAACAAAGATGTTAAATAGTAGTGGTCCCAGTACCAACCCCTGAGGAACACCACTCATCACTGCTCACCACTTGGACATCGAGCTGTTGACCACAACTCATTGAGTGTGACCGTCCAGCCGGTTCCTTATCCACCGAGTGGTCCCTCTGTCGAATCCATGTCTCTCCAATTTAGAGACCAGGGTGTCATGCAGGACAGTGTCAAATACTCTGCACAAGTCCAGGTAGATTACGTCTGTGGCTCTCCCCTTATCAGCTACCACTGTAACCCCCTCGTAGAAGGTCACCAAATATGTCAGGCAAAATTTGCTCTTGGTGAAGCCATTTTGGCTGTCACTGATCACCTCTTTATTTTCCATGTGCCTTAGCAGAGTTTCGAGGAGGATCTGCTCCATGACCTTGCCAGGCACAGAGGTGCGACTGACTGGCCTGTAGTTCCCCAGATCTTCTTTTTTTCCCTTTTCAAAAATGGGGGTTATGTTACCCCTTTTCCAGTCAGTGGGAACTTCACCAGACTGCCACAACTTCTCAAGTATGATGGATAGTGGTTGGCAGCTTCATCCACCAGTTCCCTCAGAATCCATGGATGAATCTCATCAGGTCCCATGGATTTGTGTACCTTCAGGTTCCTCAGCTGGTCTCGAACCTGGTCTGCTCGTAAAGTGGGCAGCACCTCATTTCCCCCGTCCCTGCCTTTGCATTCTGTAACTTGGGTGTTGTGGTTAGAGCCCTTGCCCATGAAGACTAAGGCAAAAAAGTCATTGACTACCTCAGCTTTCTCTATATCCCTGGTAACCAGGTCTCCCAGTTCCTTCCTGAGTGGGTTCACATTTTCCCTACTCTTCCTTTTGTCACTGGTATACCTACAGAGGGCTTTCTTGTTGTCCCTGATGCCCCTGGGCAGATTTAACTCTTTCTGGGCTTTGGCTTTCCTAACCTGATCCCTGGTTGTTCAGACAATTTCTTTGTATTCCTCCCAGGCTACCTGCCCTTGCTTCTACCTTCCGTAGGCTTCCTTTTTCTCTTTGAGATTGTCCAGGAGCTCCACTCAGGCCTCCTGGCTTTTGTGCCCAACTTTCTCTTTGTCAGGATGCATCGCTCCTGAGCTTGGTGGAGGTAGTCCTGGAATATTAGCCAGCTCAATAATATTTGCTGGCTTCCAGTCGACTGGAACCTCTCCAGACTCCCAAGACTATTGATAACTGAGAGATGTCTTGCAATAACATTGGCCAACTCTTTCAGTACCCTAGGATGAATCACATCAAACACCATAGATTTATGTGCATTCAGTTGCAGTAGCAAATCCTGTACAAATTAAAAGACAATGGGAATCTATCACTCCCTGAGTCATAGTCCTCCAACACAGGGCTCCAGGGGTCCCCAAGGGCCTCTCATTCATGTTAAAGACAGAGGCAAAGGTGGCATGAAATATCTCTGCTTTATCTTCATCCCTATTTGTGAGGTGACAACCAAGCTCGTCAAGTAATGGACCAATGTTTTCATTAGTCCTCCTTTTGCTTTTAACATGCTTTAAAAACCCTTTTTTGTTATCCAGCACACTATCCAGCTTTGGCCATACAAACTTTCCCCCTACAGTGGTGAACAACACCTCTGTACTCTTCCTGTGTAGCCTGACCCTGCTTTCAAAGTCCATACACTTTTTCTGCCTAAGTATCCAGGAGATCTCTGTTCAGCCAACCTAGCCTTCTGCTCCACTTGCTTCACTTCTGAAAGATTGGAATTGCCTTCTCCTGTGCTCTTTTAAAAGGTGGCTCTTAAAAAGTGACCAGCATATATGGACCAAAATACCCTTGAAAGCAGATTACCAGGGGGCCTCAGGGAACCTCATGAAGTTCAACAAGGACAAGTTCAACCTCCTGCACCCGGGTCAGGGTAATCCCCAGTATTAGTACAGGCTTGGGGATGAAGGGAGTGAGAGCAGAAAAAGAGAAGGACTTGGGGATACTGGTGGATGAGAAGTTGAACATAAGCCAGCAATGTGCACTTGCAGCCCTGAAAGCCGATTGTAGGCTGGGGTGCATCAAAAGAAGTGTGGCCAGCAGGTCAAGGGAGATGGAGCAGAGTGAAAGCCCGCCCTAGCACACTGTCACTCAAACCTCATCATGCTATCCCAGAGCTTATCGCTAGGAACCCTGTCATGCCTTGCAGCTCTGCAGAGTCACCTTCCCGAGCAATGGTCATGGCCTGGGCTTCTGCTGGAGGGGGCAGCCAGTGCCTTTGGCACGCGAAGGGCTCCTACACTTCAATGACACCCTTCAAGCAACAGACCACAACACGCGCCACTGCATTGAAGCTTCATGCTGTGGGCACAGCTGAGACCTTGGTCCTTGGAAAGAAAAGCCAGTCTGAGAGGGCAGGCCAGCCCCTTTGCCAACTGCCACCTTGCACCGAGCTGCAAAGATGGGGTCAGGCTCATTTTTGGGGGGGGCTTCCCCTTGTCCCCATTGCACAAAAAAACATCTTGAGTGCTCCAGGATGGAGAAGTCATGGGGAGGCCTCCTTCTCATTTCCCTCTCTACTCCCCCGCAAGCTGTGAGTGGCACAGGAGGGGAGCGTCTCGGGGCAGAGCTGGGAGTGTGGAGCAGAAAGGGGGGTGAGTACGTGATGTGGAGCAGGGCTTTGTCCCCACCCCCGCTGGACCATGCAAGTGCCTACGGAGACCTGGATAGGAAGAAATTAGGGCATGTGGAACATAAGGTTCCCATGGTTTTTTTGCTTTCTTCTCCTGGACAATGGTCCCTTGCCAGGGCTCCTCTGGGCCATTTCTTGGGTACTCCAGGTTGGCAAGAAAAAATGATAGGGATATCATCACTGGATCCACAATTAGAAGCATTCATTCAATAAAAGAGTAAAGTACAGAGATGACAGATGTGACTTAGTCCACACACCTTGCTTACATATCACATTTGTGAATCTGTACCATCTTCCCAGAAGACATGCATGACAAATCATTAGCATGATATCACCTTCACATAATTATGTGAATAAAGTCTTCTCTTCCTACCTCCACTTCCTATGCTTGTCTTTTTTTTTTTAAATAAATTCCAGTTTTCTTAAAAAATAAAAAGAATGATGTTTCTATAAAAGCAACTGGAAAAGTCTTTAAAAGGTCCTATGTAAAGTGGGGGTCTCTCATGGGCACGTTTGTTTTTATAAAGTACTTTGCACTCAGAAAGTCAGATGATGTAATGACTATTCCATGTTCTTAGTGTGTTATGTAGGGAAACATAAGTCATTTCCTCCGTTATTTATAAAATGATAGAATGACCTGTGAATACATATGCATACAATGAAGCAAATTCAGAATTCAGTATTCAGCAACTACTGACATCTGGTACATTTTCCCTTGCACCTTTCCTGAGCTGCTGCTGAACACATCACCATTCCAAAGAGGGTGCTTTGTTTAAAGTGCTGACTTGCAGCATTTTCAGTTTTATGCTGGGCAGGAAAAATATAAATACACTCCATTCCCTCATCTTTCCGTAGCCTCCTCAGACTTACATTTGTGACTGTTCTTAATGTTTGTGAAAATCAGGCATAACTGTTAGCTGACAAATAAATGCTTGAACTGAAGTCAGATGATTTTTTATGACAGAAGAACAGGAACTTATCCAGAGTAGTCAGATGCTTCACCAAAATGGATATTAAAGGCAATAGTTACACTTCAATCTCAGGCAAAATAATTATGAAAAAGTTGATCCTTTTTGCATGTCAGTGACGGCTGTTCAGTGATTTGGGTTAAATAATAATTGACTTGCTCTGTTTCTGAGTATAAACACTCACCTTACACTTAAGATAAAAAAAAAAAAAAAACAGCTGGCAGAAAAAGTATAAGGTCCTAGAAAACAGGAACTCCAATGAATGCCACAGTGACTCTGCCCTCTGTGGCAATGGAGTTTCACATTTGCTGAGGGAGTAAGTGGTGCTGAGGATTAAGCACTGGCTTATATGTACATCTTTCAAAAGTGAATCTCTGTACCAAAAGCTTCTGGACGGCTTATACAGATCAGTCAGGGGGACTTCACTGGAGCACCACAGCAAAGGGATATGCAACACTGATAATGCTGGGGTCCACAGCTTACTGGTTAGCTGAAAGAGCCATCATCCCTTTAGGCAATGGTCCACTATTGTCTCTTTGCCCTAAGGGGTTTCCAGCATTGATCACAGCACAGGAGATTAAAAATATGAATTAAGGCTGCCAAAGAAAGCAGAATAGCTCAGAGTATATTATTGGCCATAGGTATTTTTTACCCATGTGTCAGCCTAATTGGTGACTAGTGCTATGTCCTTTTGCTTCCAGTGTTGCAGAGAAAAAGTCACTGCCAAGACAGTGACAGACCATTTATCATTATTATTTCTGGTCATCTTGTTTTCTATAGCACCAAGACAAAGAATGATAACTACAGATGCCTAAATCTGTATTTCACCTCTATATATTTGCTGATCAGAAACCATGGCATTCCAGGCTACCAATTCACAGAGATGAGTTAGCTCTCCACTCCCCTTTACCTTTTCCAGGAAAAAAATACAGCCAGATTGCACTGTGGTCTTCCACTGAGGGAGCCACGGTGGTAGCAAACATCCAGTCTAGAGCCCATGGCAGATGAGCACAAATTCACTTCCAGGCCCATGGCAGAAAGTGGACTATCTCAGCCAAACATACTTCAGTGCCTGGTGGCTGAACAAAAAATCAGTAACTGAAAATGATTACAAGTTTAGAAGGGTGGGTATCAGATTTGTTATAAGTCACTTTTTCTGAATACTAGGGGAAAAAAAGCTCACTGGGTAAGAATGAGAACAACCAGCATAACATTCAGATAACCAACAACAAATTGCTGACTTAGTATTTTTTTCTTCTTTTCCTTCCTCGCCTTAAGGAGAAAGAGCTATGATGCAAGTGTGGATGAGGGCAATCACTGTCAGCACTAAAGACTTTTCTTCCCATTTAATGTAATGGGGAATTTATAAGACTTTCTGTCTGGGACACTGCTATAATGCTAGAGGCAGTATCAGAGTTATAAACACTGTACACTTGATATATATTTAGCTATGCAGTCATGCTTTTGCTAAGCCTGTAATCCCAGCTTTAAGTAAGCTTGTTAGGAGCAACCACTTAAATCTTTGCTAGGATAAATCACTAGTTGCCCGATACATGATTTCATTACTTTTGCACAGACACTTTCCCTGTATACATTACTCAGAAAACAGTAGCAAAGTTGATTAATGCAACATGAGCCACAGACCAGAAAAAGTACTCCAAAACTACAACTGCATTGGCCATAAACCCATGAATCCCTAAGGCCACTCTCACCCAAATTTGTTGCCAGTCTTATACCCAACAACAGTATTAGCTCCAGTCTAACCATGGAAATTAACCTAATGTCACTTAGATGTTGATCATACAATTTGTTTGAGGTCATTCATACATTTGCTGTCATGCTCTGTTTTAAAATATGAATTACAGTAACAGATTTTTTAAAAAATAGATAAAACTTCTGTTTCACTAACTTGCCAACTGAGGTAAACAGCTCTGTTCCTGGGGCACGTGTAAGACCTTGTAGTAGGCCAGATCAATAGGGAACTACCACTGTGTTGTCAAAAAGTCCTTTATTTTTAGGAGCTGAGAAAAAAGGTGGTTAAATGACTCACAGAAAGACATCTGTAACAAAATTGTTTTAACTGGAGAAAATCCTTCCTGAATATGGTAAAGGCCGGAATGTGCTTCAATTGTTTTAGAAAAAGTTACTTAGAAAAAGTAACCAAAAAATAAGTTACTTTTAGAAAAGAAACCAAATGTTTGTTGGCTACAGGCTCCCCTTTTAACCATTTGGTGTAACAGTTGCTGCTGGATAAAGCCCCTGTGTGTTCACACGGGTGCTTTGTGTTTTGCAAGGTGCCCAGGGTGTACTGCATTAATTTACCAGCATGAGGCGTTAGATAGGCATGCCTTTGTGCACTGATCATTCTCCAACTCATCTTCAGGTTCAATGAATTACATATTTGTTTGTTTTGGTGGTTTGAGAAACCCTTCTATCGCTATACTAGCATATAAGCATCCACACATGCCTCCACCCACAAATCTATGTCAGTTTGTGCTGGAACTTTGTCTTCTAATGCTGCCCAAAGGAGAAAAGGAAACATCTTCCCCCATCCAGAATGGGCTCCTAGCTGTTCTGCAGACTAAGTTCCTGTTCAGCAGAAACTTCCCATGATTAGTCATAACAGACCAGACATGTTTTGAAGTGCCTTCCTAACCTGTGGTTTTGTAAGATCTGGATGTGTTCAAGGTAACCTAAAACAAGGCAAAAAGGTATTGACTCTATTACAGCTCTGCAGCCAGCTGGCTGAATTCAAACACAAACTCAGACCACCTTAAGTTATCATTTTCCCTTCATATTCCTTTGTTCGCCACTAAGGAAATGCAAAATACTTGTAAGTAGCCTTTATGTAATCCACCTTCACACAAAAAGAGCAACCATCTACTTCGAATAGCAATTATCCAGATTATAAATTGAAAAAACAAGTAGAAAGAGAGAGGAAACACTAAAGAAATTCTAAATTAACTTTCACCAAACTGAATAAAACATAGCTTCCAATTTCTGCATAATCAGGGTCATTTAAATGTTGACATGTCATATTCAAGAACATAAAGTTATAAAGTAATGGTACAACTAAATACTTTATTAAAAAAAAAATTCTTAGCACTTCAGCTGAGGTGTCCCCATGTCATGACTTTTTGTAGTGCTGTCCTTCAAACAGAGCTGTAGCTCAAGATAATCTTGACACTGAAAATGGCATACAGTGCAATAGCCTACTCACATAGCAGTGCTTTCTGCTGAGAGTACATTATGCTTACCACCTTGGACCTGTAATCACTGTCAGTGAGTTTAAGGGTGAATTTCAAGTGCTGTTTTATGTATAAAGTTTGGAATGCTTATCAGCATCTCAGGCCAAAGCTGTTTCTTTCTCTATTCCATTTTACATATTTTTCCAATAAGGTATGTATTCTGGAACTTTAGAATTCTATAAAATAGCAGTTAGGAAAACTTCACTTGTTTTTGTTTGTTTTCATAAAACTGTGATGATTAATTCATTTGCAAAAATATTTCAGACCTGGTGTCCTCACAAAAGCCAACTTGTGAGTATGTTTCAAATTGCACCCTTCATTCTGCTATCAAGGATCAAATGGGATAACTCGACAAAGTATAACACTGATGTACTTGGCAGCTGATAAAGATGTTGCCTGATAGATTTTTTTAAAAATCATAGTGGTAATAAATAAAATCATTATAAATCCTAACTCACAAGTTCACTGTTGTCTTCCATTACATGTAGCACCTAATATCATTTGTTAAAACTACAAGCAATAAAAAAGCTCTCTTAAAAATCTCTTTGAAAAAAAATAGAAAAGTTGCATGCTTACTAAGGATGCATGTATAGAGTATGATAACTGCAAGTTATTAGTTCATATGACATGATAAGATCTTTCAAAGTACATAATCAGAAAGACATTTTGTGTGGAAATAAAATTCTGCATTCAAGGCTTGTTGCCTGTAAGAAAAAAAATTTCTTCTGTAAGAAAAAAAATTATACCTACAATCTTTCCCTGTTCCTCCTCCCACAAATAAAAAGACCACCTGAAATAATTTGTCCAACACTAAAAAAATGCAATGAGTCACATACCAGGTTTCAGTCGAATGCATTTTTAAATGGCTGAGTTATAAACCCCTTGAAATCAGGTTTTATAATGAAATGCTGATAGACCCTTAACTTTAATGGCTCTTCCAAGTGCTTCTAGGGCAGGCATTACTTACAATGTCATAAAGTGACGTTTAAAACACTACAGAATTTTCTCAAGGCAGATAAGCAGGTGTTTGAGAGGGCAGCACTTTTTAAACCTCACTGATTTATGGGACATGCCGCATGAAAGGCCAATAAGCTTTATGGAAGCTCACAGCAGAAACTCCAGACTTTAGTAGACACAGTACCACCATTGTCTGAAGATCACCAGTACACATTAATTTCCACGTTGTAATATTTGAGCTCCTGCATCTTTTACCTGTTACCAGTAGTGGAATATATACCTCACCTCACAGAGTAGGGCTCTCTTTTACTGGTATACTTTTCATAGAGTATTGCATGTAATAAAATCCATTGCTCAGCTACTTCATCATACACTGTGGTGAGATACCTGGTCTCTTACTGTTATTCTAGCAACACTGTTTCTGACCTCTTCCAAGAGCTAAGAACAGAGCCACTTCCCTCAGACTTCTTTGAGCAGTATTAAAAGCAGAAGATATGTGAAAATTTACCTGCCATATTACCCAGTGGTTAAAATTATCCTCCTGAAAGTCATTTCATTGTCGGAAAAGCAACCAATAAGCCATCAAACCACTTTACGTAATTGATTAGCATTTTCTGCTTGTTAACACACACATACACAAAAATCAATAATCTTATGGCTATGGGAGCCAGCCTTAATGATTTAGTGAGACTGTAATTTACTCCAGGCAAAACCAAAAAAAAAAGCAAACAAAAAAGCCACTATTAGCTCTCAATAGCAAACTCCATTAAAGAAAACTAGTAGAAAAAGAAAATGCCATTACTGCTTAGGCTGTGTTAGTGCTAAAATACCTGATATCTGTAGATAATTATTTCCACTTTCTCTTACAGAACCAAAGCAGTTCTTGGTGCACAGTGCCCCTGTATTTATTGTGCTACAAGATAGAATAACATCAGCTCCATACTGGTGCATGTGGTAAATAAATATTAACTCAAAAGTTCAGAGATAAAAGGAAGCTAGATTATGATACTGGTCCAACTACCCTCAAAATAAACAAGAGCCTTTTTTTTTGTCTGTTTTTTTAAATCATCTTACCTGTATATTGAAATAATTTTAAGAAACCTAGACAAGGTCATGTGAGAATTGCAAAGTATATGCACCAACAAAGGCCAGATTCCTCATACACAGGACTGACTTACATTGAAAACAACAACTCTTTCTTTACTCCCTTTTGTCCCATTCCTGATTGATTTTATATACTACTAGACAATGGGTAGTTTACACAGCAGTAGCACAAGTAAAATGTAGACAGTACATACAGATACAACAACTACATTCACTTTAATACTACAATCAAACCATGCTTTGCAGTTAGAGTCTGCAAGATAAATTCAGATTTCTGTCACGTATCTAATATTTCTCACCGAGCAATGTTTATTCAAGCAGAGAGGTAAGAATCATAGGAAGTAGGAGAGCTTGCTCAACTAAACGCTATTTAATGATCTGCTATACAAAGAACATAGAGCTTAAGTATATCACAAAACTCTGATTATGGCCTTTGTTTTGCTTGATGTGGTCACCACCAACTTATGCTTTGGCATAAGCAAAGTTCAGCGCTAGCAGAGGTACAATAAGTCTAAGGTTCCCTGATTACTATTTTTTACAAATCAGTACATACAGTAAAACCAAAACACAATCTCCAGAACAATTATCATCTTATGATATTGGACTGAACCTTTTTCCCATAGACTCAATGTCCTTCCTTGTCTGACACATTGACTTGGTGGTCATAAAGAAACATTCCTGATTTGAGTTAAATTCACCTGTCCTCCAGGTACCATCTGCTGCACCTGAAGATTATATAGAGAAATGTTTATACTTTCTGTGCAAGGCTGAGACCTAAGACGGTAATAGATGTGAGACAAAAGTAAACTGACGAGAGTTAAGAAGTGAGATAATGCTGTAGTGTTTTTTTCATGACCCATTGTAGGGGTCATTCATATGAGTATAGTCTTTTCTTCTTCTTTTTAAAAATGTAAAGAATGACAAGTCCATACTTGGGATCTAAAGGAAGCTCTGTTAACAAATGCCAAGTTTGCTACACCTTACCGTAAAGAATAATTTCAGATTAAATTATTGTAACACTATAAATAAGCACGTTTTTTATTTTGCCTGGGTCCATGTGGTTGGAAAGGTTGCAAACATGCTCAGACCTTTTATCACAAGTAATCTGATCTTTGTAACATAATGGCAAAGAAGCAACTTTTGAGCTGTTTTAGGTTTCACTGTGGACTTTTTTTCTAATTTATTTTCTTCCCAGCTTCTCACTACTTCTTTCCGTTGTAGGACTTTGCTCTCATTACCATCAGTGCTGAAAAACATACACTGCCTTTAGATAATAGTGAAGGATAAGGAGGACAGGAGCAAGGACAGAAGTCTTCTTCCACTGACCTAGAGAAAGGGTCACAATAATGTTACAATTACCCATCCTTTAAAATCTGATCAAAAAAACCATCCAGGGCACAGGAGTTTGATACCATCATGCTATATCGTACTGCTACTCTGCTCTTCCACCCTATTCTTCATGTTAGCAGGAAACAGAATTCACAAGATTTTAGCCCTCTGAACACATCAGTAAGCTATAGACTTGTCCTTTTCAGTATCCTGCTGGTTCAAATAACAGGAACCAATAGAAAGGATAGTTCAAAGACCATATGAGAGACTGCAACAAATCCGGAATCCTTGAGGTGGTTATTGGGTACCTTGCACCAACAGGCTTAACACAGTTGCAGTCTGCTTCAAGTTTTTCACATTCTCAACAGAATTTAAGAAGAAATTTTCTTTATTTTGCCTCTGAGTGAACACACAAAGGCTGAGGGAGGAGGAGGCTAGAGTGTGGTTACCCACACTTAGGGAGTAAGAATTCATCCTTATCTTTGTTATTTGCTCCTCCTACCCCCTCCTGCCAACCTGGCGCTTTGGGATTTAGACAAATCATGAAAAGAAGGTAATCTCCAAACTCAAAAAAGATATTTTTATCTATGTTTTTCTGTGTGGTTTTAGCACAAATAAGCATTGTTCCATCAACAAAGCATAGGTCCTCGTGGCAACCCTCAGTATCTTTTCTAATCCTTAACTCTTCTTTAAGTTATTTCTGACATACACTAAACATGCATAATGAATCTACACAGTTATTTGCTGCAGACAAGCAAAGTCCTTAGCTCTCTTTTCATCCCACTTCATTCACTTTACCAGCTGCAGCATTTTGTTTATTTCAATTATGTTTAGCAAATTTATGAGGGTAGAAGAGTTGCATAGTACCTCTTAAGAATTCATTGCAAAGATTTTCATCCCAGTTTTATTCAGCAAATCACAGAGTGTTCTGTCAATTTTCACAGCAGACCAGGTCACAGCTCTTTAGCACAGGTGTTTCCGGGACTGGGATTTGTTAGGAAAAGTTACTGTTTAACAGTTTATGGCTCTTTTAAAACCAAAAATATCTCTAACATTTTTCAAGATCCTGTTGAAAATACCTGTGCATTTCTTGTAGAGGCACTTTGCCACAGATCTGATGATCTGAAAATCAATGCAAATAGTATTATGTAATGTTTCTACCTCTAAAGAGTACTTTATCTTGTAGATTCTCATTTATTGCATTCATATACATCAGAGAGCATAATCTTTAATCACACCTTTCATAATCAAATGATGTATCGGGGTAGAGCTGGGCTACTGTGATGGGGAGTTATTCCTTTAAAAGCATAAGTCTACCGGTCTTATTTTAGTTCATTTTAACACACCATTTCCACTGACTTATTGCCAGTTCTAAGAGTTACCACAGCACTGCTTAATAACAATGTGTGGTTTCTGACATTTATTTATAGTATACTAAAACCAAAATCAGGCTGGGTGGTAAGATTTTTAGACCACCTGAGATGTCTCTAAATCTTCAGCACATGTTTAACTGCAGCAAAAGCAGCAATAATCCCAAATATGCAGTCATCACACTATTGGCTGATTCACCCTTTAAAGTTATAGATTCATTTCAAAGAACTATTTTTCCCAAGTGTCCTTTTAAAAAATAAAAACAGTTTGTTGTAAATTTTTTTTTACCAGTTAAGTGATGGAGAAATACTTGGAAAGACAACAGTGATTTTTAAAATTTTATTTTAAAGCAAGGCCATGTGTGCACAGTAAATTGATGGATTTTCTGGAATTAATTTAAGTTTTTTCTTTCACCCTCTTCTTTGCCTTGCATGAAACAAGAACTGTACATTTAGTGTGCGACAGCATCAGTTGTTTGTTTAATTTTTTGAGTGTGTAGTTATGAGCTTAATATGTGTAATCATGCAGCACATATTTTAGAAAAACTGTACTTTTCAGAAGAATCATGAAATACATCACTTTGCTATTTTAAAAAGACTAGTTAAAATAAAAGGAGATTTATAATAACTGTTGTTAAAAAGCAGAGAAACAAACATTATTTGACACACAAAGCTATCTAAGCCAGACTCAGCCTTGGTGTGAATTGGGATAGGTTCACAGCACTGGAAATTTCCTGACAAGTGCCAAAACTCTAATTTCCTCTAATTTCATACTAGTATTAAATGTTTTTAATTTAACTTATACTGACCCTCAATTACAAGTACTTTTCTGCTCTGCCAATAAAAAAAGGTACTATGGACAATGAGCAAAATCTTCATACACCAAGCAAATCTGCCAATAGGTAGTTGACAGTTAGTGTAAACAAACTTTCTTACCTATAGCCTTTAAACTAGTGGACTAACTAGTTTAAGCATTTGGAATTACTTTGTCTGCAATAAGCTGTCAAACAAGCTTTCATCCCACAGACTAAGCCTAGCTGAGATTTTCAAGTTACAAGAATTTCTTTTTGTGCACAGTATCCCAGCTCTAAAATAAAATAAAATTAAAAAAAAAAAAAAAAGTAAAAGAGTGCTTGCTTGTCTTTGTTAGGGGAGAAGAAAAGAAGGAAAAGCATATTCATTAAGAAGAACAATAGTTCAGTAAATCTGTCGCATTTACTTTTGTTTTTTTAATTTGGCTTCATTTTAGAAATGTAATCACAGGAGAAAATAATGAAGGCTGAATCAGAATAACCTCAGGCGTAAAGAACTGTTTAAACTCATGCATGTCATGGTGGGTAGTTATAGTCACTACCATTATCAGGGAAATACAGATGACATAAATGCATTCTGTAAGAATTGTTCTTAAAAAAATAAAAAAACACTTTTCCTACAAGAATCTTATTTTTAATCAAATACACTTTACTGTTCAAGCAGGAAGCCAATTTGCTATTGCAAATGTTTTTTGCTAAGTGATGGAATGTGCAGTCATGCACCAGCAATTGAATCCTGAAATTCAGTTTGTCCACACTAGGCAAGAAAAAGCTTTTGGGTTCAAGCATGCACTATATTACAAGGGGAGGCCCTCAAATACATGAAGGGGAGGCCATGCATTTTATTTCAGAAGACTGAAATACATCTTGCAGTGTGGGTCTTTGATGTTATTCATATGCTAACAATATACCATTTCCTCCAAGTGCTCAATACATTGGAATAAAAAGACATAATTTGCTGACATTGTGCCGAACACTTCCTGTCCAGAATACTGATCAATTGTCATTCAGCTTCCAAGGCTAATCCACCCAAAATAGCCCTCAACATAACCTTTAAATTATTCTTTAAACACTTTAAAATCCCAGTTAAAATAATTTACCATTTTACAGAATAAAACGATGAAACAAAGACCATAACTGTATTTTCACTCTGCTTCTAAAATGCAGTTTTAGTGCCCCAGGGACTCCTTTCATCTAGTGTAAGTGCTGGCATATGATGTGATTGTTAACATAGCTGGCCACCAGATGAAGTGAATTATCTAAACTGCCAAGGTTCCTACTTTCATTCCAATTTAAACATCAATTTAACACAGAAACTGAAGGGTATTATGAAAGCTTTAATATGAACCATTTCAGACATGAAAAAGAAATGGAAGGATTTCTCAAACCACCAAAACAAACAAATATGTAATTCATTGAACCTGAAGATGAGTTGGAGAATGATCAGTGCACAAAGGCATGCCTATCTAACGCCTCATGCTGGTAAATTAATGCAGTACACCCTGGGCACCTTGCAAAACATAAAGCACCTGTGTGAACCCACAAGGGCATTATCCAGCAGCAACTGTTATACCAAATGGTTAAAAGGGGAGCCTGTAGCCAACAAACATTTGGTTACTTTTTCTAAGAGAAAACACTTGAAGCACATTCTGGCCTTTAAGATTACCATATTCAGGAAGGATTTTCTCCAGTTAAAACAATTTTATTACAGATGTCTTTCTGTGAGTCATTTAATCACCTTTTTTCTCAGCTCCTTCCTCCTCCATATAATAATAATTCTCTCACTCTGTTCAATGTCATACCCACAAGGCTGTGAGCTCTTTAATACAGCAGCTCTCTTTGCACAGCACAATGCAGTTGCCTCTTATCTAAGATACTGAGACATCATTAGACAGAAAAACCACAAGCAGTATTAATCAGCTTTCCATGCAATAAGAAGATGTTCTAGTCTCAAAGCGTATGAGAAAACTCTGAACAAATGTTCTGGGGTAAATGAAGTTTTTATAGACAGAAGGGCCCACGTCTTCAAGGATTTATGTGACTAGCCAGTGATTTAAAAAGGAATGACTAGTGATAAGATATTGTTGTTTGTAGACCGTTTGCATAGGAGAAGCAAAATAAATTAACTCAAAAAAGGTAAGCTGTAAGTCTAGTGTATCTTTCTCCAGTACTATGGAGTACCACAAGACATGTTAAAATGAGAAGCTGTTTCTAATGAGGTTAATCACAGTGCACCCAGTAGGCATGTGTGCAGATTTTTGTAAAATCCAAGTTTATTACCTACTGGCATAAATCATCTTAGTCCCTTAGTGGAAAGAAATGTTCTTTCTGCACTATGCTTGAGCAGAGAGAAGTTTTTCAGTTAACAAGACTAAGAAATTACCAAAGGGAAGAATATCCTTTGAAGAAAATGCAAATATGGTTACTGTGTTCTGGCATTAATGAGACTGCACTGGATATACTTTACCCATTTTGGTCAATATATTACCAAAAGAAATAACAAGATTGCAAATAGCTCCCCAAATTATTCAAGAATTTGAGGATACAAGTTGGATTCTAAAATTAAGGGGAAATGAGACAAGAGACAAACTTCTTGAGAACATGAAATGAGGCAAACTTATAAAATTGGTCAGATCACTAATTAGGCCAAAGTAGTCTTTTTGGACTTAAATGGGAGAGGGACAAAAGACCCATCTGACCTCATTTACATAGAATCACGGAATGGCTGTAAATGGAGCAGAGCGCCGAAGCAAAGAGCTGGTGACAATCACTTTGAAGGGGATTTGACAATTTTTACAAGACAAAATTAGTCAACATACCAATAAATGGTCTGTTTGTTTTACATTAGCAAGTCCATATTTCTCTCAGCCAGCTAGCTACCAAAACCTCAACTCTACAAAGTAGGTATGAAAAAATCAGAACTCATATCAGAGGGACAGACACAGTGCTCGTTATTCAGATAATATGACTGTATCACTTGCAGAGACGACTTTCTAAATACTTCAGTGCAGGTTCAAAATTACATCCAAAATATTGGATTTACATCCTTTTCTGCCACATCATTTTCATGCAAAGATCCATATATGCAAACTTCATGAAGTTCAACAAGGCCAAGTGAAGGTCCTGCACATGGGCTGGGGCAATCCCAAGCACAAATACAGGCTGGGCAGAGGATGGATTGAGAACAGCTCTGAGGAGAAGGACTTGGGAGTATTGGTGGATGAGAAGCTCAACGTGAGCCGGCAATGCGTGATTGCAGCATGGAAAGCCAACCGTATCCTGGGCTGCATCAAAAGAAGTGTGGCCAGCAGATCAAGGGAGGGGATTCTGCCCCTCTACTCTGCTCTCATGAGACCCCATCTGGAATACTACATCCAGCTCTGGAGCCCCTGACATAGGAAAGACAAGGACCTGTTGGAGCAGGTGCAGAGGAGGGCCACGAAGATGATCAGAGGGCTGGAGCACCTCCTCTATGAGGACAGACTGCAAGAGTTGGGGTTGTTCAGCCTGGAGAAGTGAAGGCTCTGGGGAGACCTTATAGCAGCTTTCCTGTATCTGAAGGGCACCTACAAGAAAGCCGGAGAGGGACTTTTTACAAGTGCATGTAGTGATAGGATGAGGGGTAATGGCTTCAAACTGGAAGAAGGTAGGTTTAGATTAGTTATTAGGAAGAAATACTTCACTTTGAGGGTGGTGAGGCACTGGAACCAGTTGCCCAGGGAAGTTGTGGATGCCCCATCCCTGGAAGTGTTCAAGGCCAGGCTGGATGGGGCTTTGAGCAAGCTGGTCTAGTGGGAGGTGTCCTTGCCCATGGCAGGGGGGTTGGAACTAGATGATCTTTAAGGTCACTTCCACCTAAACCATTCTCTGATGGTATGATTCTACGTTTTCAAAGTACCTAAGATGAAACAAAGCAACTTAAAAAATTAGCAGCATTTACATATAATAAGCACAACTTTAGGACTGGATCTTAAGGTCATCCTCCCATTCACTGAACAGTTTAATACTTAAATATAAACAAAAGTGTAGGCAGTGACTTTATGTTAGTATTTATAAAGGCAAAACTGTTTTCAAGTGACCTTCCACTCTTGGCATTCATGCTCCAGAGTTAGACAGCCTATAAATCAACAATTTCACCATCTAGTTTAACTAACCTCTTCCACGTAAAGGGTACGGAGGGAGCTGGAAGAAGTGCTCAGCAAGCCACTTTCCATCATTTATCAGCAGTACTGGCTGACCAGAGAGGTCCCAGTTGACTGGAGGTTAGCAAATCTGATGCCCATCTATAAGAAGGGCTGGAAAGAGGAGCTGGGGAACTACAGGTCTCTCAGTCTGACCTCAGTGCTAGGGAATATTATGGAACAGATCATCTTGAGTGCCATCACACAGCACATACAGGAAAACAAGGTGATCAGGCCCAGTAATCATGGGTTAATGAAAGGCAGGTCCTGCTTGATTAATTTGATCTTCTTCCATGAGGGAAAGGTTGTACATGTTGTTTACCTGGACTTTAGTAAAGCCTTTGACACCATTTCCCACAACATTCTACTGGAGAAACTGGCTGCTTATGGCTTGGATGGGTGTACTCTTCACAGGGTAAAAAATTGGCTGGATGGCTGGGCCCAGAGCTGTGGTGAATGGAGTTAAATCCAGTTGGCAGCTGGTTGTAAATGGTGTTCCCCAGTGCTCAGTATTGGGGCCAGCTCTGTTTGGTGTCTATCAATTACCTGGACAAGGGGATTGAGTACATCCTCAGTAAGTTTGCAGATGACACCAAGTTGGGCAGGAATATTGATTTGCTGGTGGGTAGAAAGGCTCTACAGAAGGATCTGGACAGGCTGGATTGATGGGCCAAGGCAAACAGTGTAAGGTTTGACAAGGCCAAGTGCCGGGTCCTGCACTTGGGTCACAACAACCCCATGCAGTGCTACAGGCTGGGGGAAGAGTGGCTGGAAAGCTGTCCAGCAGAAAAGGACCTGGGGGTGTTGGTTGACAGCCAGCTGAATATGAGCCAGCGGTGTCCCCAGGTGGCCAAGAAGGCCAAAAACATCCTGGTCTGTATCAGAAATACTGTGGCCAGCAGGACTGGGGAGGTGAACATCCCACTGTACTCAGCACTGATGAGGCCTCACCTTGAGTACTGTGTTCAGTTTTGGGCCCCTCACTACAAGAAAGACATTGAGGTGTTGGAGCATGTCCAGAGAAGGGCAATGAAGCTGATGAAGGGGTCTAGAGGACAAGTCTTATGAGGAGCAGCTGAGGGCTTGTGTAGCCTGGAGAAAAGGAGGCTGAGGGGAGACCTTATCACTTTCTACAACTACCTGAAAGGAGGCTGTAGCGAGTGGGATGTTGGTCTCTCCTCCCAAGTAAGAAGTGATAGGACAAGTGGAAATGGTTTCAAGTTGTGCCAGGGGAGGTTTAGATTGGATATTAGGAAAAATTTCTTCACTGAAAGAGTTTTCAAACACTGAAAGAGGCTGCCCAGGGAAGTGGCTGGGTCACGATCCCTGGGGTATTTAAAAGACATGTAGACATGGCGCTTAGGGACATGTGCTAGTGGTGGACCTGGTAGCGTTAGGTTAATGGCTGGACTTCGTGATCTTAAGGATATTTTCCAAAATAAATCTTGCTATGATTCTATAAAAATGTCAAGTTGAAAAAAATGACATCCTGCAGAACTAACATTCTGTAATGCCCCTTAAAACAATCTGAGAACTGTGCTGTGAGGATGTACCAACTTCTCAGTAATAAAAGAGAAGGCATAAGAGCAATACACACCAGCTGGGGGGAAGGAAGATCCTATAAACAGGAACAAGCTGTCAAATAGCTATACTTGTTAGCATAACTACTTGTCTCTGGCAAATTTAAAGGGCAAGCCGCTAACAATACATCCTGGAGGGATGTCGGAGGGCTGGGGGTGGAAATGAGATGGGATGAGATGAGATGGAAGCTACATCCTTGGACGGTTTCATGCTGACCAGTTGTCTATTAAGAAAAGTATGTCAAAAATACAACAAGGTGTGGCTTTTGCATAATATGTCTAATCATTATTTTCAACTTCCACAGTTACAGCCTGGTAGTTAAACACATGTTTCTGTTGAAGAATAGCTATAAAAAATTTGTAGATATATATTTTAAGCAAAACTAAGGTGCATAAGTTGGTTTTGTACTTACACAATAACAACAAACACCAAGAAAATTGCTTCAGTGATAACTTGAGATGGGAAAGGCAAGGGGGAGTATAGGGAATGGAAGTTCACAAACCTTGTGCTTCTCGGAGAAGTGTAGGGATGAAGTTGGGGCAAGGCCCAGGATTAAACACCTCGTACTAGACTATGGATTCCATGAGAATCTTTGGTGTTTCCTGCCCATCTCTCCTTTGGGAAATCTTCCAAACACTTCCTTTTTTTTTTTTTTTAACTCTTAATTGCTACATTCACAAGACACCAAGACCCCCGGAATAAAGCATACAACATACTGTGAAATTCTGTCCTGTGTATCTATTTCTACGACTTATTGTAAAATGTATAAACAAATTAGGTATATCACTTTGACACTGATGTCATCCTACACGTAAATATTGCAAAGTTCTTGTTTTTTCTTCCAGTCACGCTTTTAATGAACTAGTATTTTACTATGACTTTACACACCCACAGAATTCCACAGAAATGGAATAAAAGTGTAGTGTTCTACATACAGTCCTCATCTTTGTGTACTTCTATCCTGCTTTTTCTGAATCTCAAGCTTTCGTGCGTCTGTGTATGCATTTATAAATATTTGTGGCTTTGCTTTTTTAGTTCTTTTTAAGGGAAATAACACATTGAAAGTGAAGACACAAAAAACAAGTGAAAGTTCTAGACAGGCAAATACAACAAAAGCAGTGCTTGTCAAGTGTGGAAAGGTAGGTACGACCAAAATACATAAGAATACACAGAGGCTGCTTCCTCTCTTGCACTCCTTTTCAACTTCCTGATCTTGGACATTCTACTGAAGACTCAAGACCATTTACAGTAGTTCCAAAATGCTGACTTTGTTAATGCACAGACCTCAGCAGGACAAAGAGTGTTGAGGATGATTGATTGAAATTCAGAACATCTTACAAAATGATTTGTTTGACATAGCCAGTAGGGAACTCTTGTTTGTTGAACTTATTATTCATTCATGTATTCATGAAAAAAAAATACAATAAAAGCATAATCCCTCCATAGTGCCTGAATGATCACATTGAAATGAACCCAGAGCTTTGCAGTGCTAAGCAAGGTCTTTACTTTGCAACAGAACAGTTTTATATTGCAATATCGTTAGCTGAGCCTAGAGTTTACATTATACTTATAAATCAGCAAGGGAAGTTTAACCTGCATTGTAATCTAAGGTTATGTTGAAAATCAAATATTAAAAATACATACACATAATAACAACTCTTTACGTGACTTTTTTATTTTCTTCTTAAATGATTTAGTAATTATTGTGTTGAAATGTAACTAGGACTGTGAATTTCTTTGCATTTTGAAAACTAAAACATGGGTCAAAAGAAATACAGAAATAACAAATAGGCTTTGGTAATTTGAAAGAAATTATTAGAGTAAACCAGTATCACAGAAAAAAAACTATAATTTGAAAAAAATTACTCACAAGACTTAAATCAAACTTTCCTGTGTTCAAAATACTGAGAAAATAAAGGACAACAATTTAAGAGAAAAATCCTTATCATAAGCTCAAGCATTGAATAGCCTTTACATTCACAAATTTGAATGGGATATATATCATTTTGCTGTACCGTATGATACCAAATAATGCTTGACTTTCCACTCTTTGCTATGCTTTCTTCCTGCTCCTCTTTCTAAACTAAACTTTTGGATGTTTCTATTCAGCTTGCCGTAGTTTTACATTGTATATTCACATCCTGTCTTATCTTGAAAAGAAATATATTTACACACTGGAGACATCAGGTTTTTGCATTACTAATTTCCATAATTTGTCATTTATTCTCAAGCACAGTAGATGCAGAGCCACTTGGCAATGCACAGTTACTGTATCTGACCTTGCTGTTGCCAAAATGTTGCACTAAACCAAGAGGACTTTTGGAAATCATCTTGACTAGTTGTTTCCACTTGCTTCAAAAAGAATCTCCCCTCCTCTCTGCTAAATGCTTATAACTTGTGATAGAAGGATAAGGAGTCCTCCCTGACTTTGAAAGGTCTGAGTCAGCTTTCCACTGAATACTTTCTGTCAGTTTTGATCAACCAGACCAAAAAGGTGAAAAAGTCTTATGTTAACAAAGTATATCTGACTGCATAAAAAATTAAGTAGTTTTAGGAAGAGACTGAGAAAATGGTTAGGCTGAAATGAAGCCTTCCAAAGCTCAGACTAAACAGAAGAGTAGGCACTCCTCTTAGTTCGCAATATGAAAGTTGCAGGACTCCTGTTAGGGGACACCTACATTCATTGCCGTCCAAAAAACCCACCTTCCCTTGCATTAATCTGTGTTCCTGCTCCTTCAATCAGACAAAAGACCAGTCAGTAAGGGTTATGTGGTTGCTCTGTTCACTGTTTGCAAAGAACGTTGATGAATACCAAACCGCATAAGTCTTTAGGTACAGAAGGTCTCCTCTACCCATTCCTGTGATCTAAGCATAGGACATTTGCATGATGTCATCCCAGCAAAGCGAAAAGCATGAAGTTTCATCTTTGTGTTGATGCACTCGAACAGAGTAGAACAGCTAAGCCTGTAATCAAGACAGATCTCAGCCTTTCTGAATACACAGCATCTTAATATTTGAACAGAGAAGGTCACTTAAGGTTGGCTTCAAAATAACACATCAAAGAGATTCTAACACCACGTACAATCTCACTGTGTATTGTAGAGAGTGATGGGTTTTTTTACTTAAAAAGTTTTAAATATTTCCTTTTATTTACAGTCAATGCCATGACTTGCTGTTACTCCTGGTAAGCACTTTGCTTTGTTGATGCGTAGAAGACAATAGTGCTATTTGCTAGATAATGGTGAAATAACAGCTTTTGAAAGAAACTTTTCTTCAATTAGGAAACAGTGCCAATTTGCTCTCACCTTGTCATCACTTCATCAAATACCTCTGAAATAACTTACAATTTTTTGCATTCTTTTCTTCTGCTTGTTATTGATGGTATGAGCTATAAATCAACAGGAAGCCTAAAAGCATTACAAGCAACTATACAACAGCTAACAAGACATTCTGCTAATAAGTCATTTAACAATAAATCTTCCAATGCATTGGGGACATCTAAAAATGTCATTTCATATGCAATATCAATATTACTTCAAATGGTGACTCTGATTTGTGTCAAATTGGAAATTTTCAGAAAAGTAAATCTGGTTAACAAGCTCATAAATTGCAGAGCTTAAATTAAAAGGAGATTATTTCAGTCAAATAAAAATTGGAAGGTGCTTGCATTAGAATTAAATGGTCAAAAAACAGGAAACAACTCAATTTTCAGAAACATATGTATAACCTCTTAGGAGCATCTGTTAGCAGAAAACAAGCTCTTTGCATGATGGAGCGGGATAACCTGTCTTCAGTTCAGCAGTAAAAAAAAACAAAACACCATGGTCTCTCCTTCCTCATCTCTTCAGAGCTAGGGACATACAAAAAGGGAGTCTACAAGTGTCTCTGTCTTCTCTCTGTTCTCAACACCTTGAGGACTCAATCTTTTTTTAGTCTTACAGTAGTTTCAATTAGAAAAACACAATTTAAGTTCTCAACCTCAGTTTCACAACAAGGTCTTTTTCTCCTTATCAAGAGCATGTGATTTTTCAGGCCAGTGTATATCATGCAAAAGTACATTCACACAGCAGTCTACTGTACCTACAAGGCAGAGAATACTTCTAGGGAGAGATGGTAGCTCAGTTTGCAGAAGTACAGTTTTATTCACCCTGAGAAGCAGGATTAACTGGTTCAATAGTACTGATTAAATAGTATTGATGCAGCTATACAGCTTTCGGACTTTGATTAGCTCACTTATCTTTGCATAACACCACACTGAATCGTACATCATAACCTCAGAGTCACAAATATGCAATATATACACACACTTACCAGAGCCTTTCTACCAGTCCTTCTCCTTCAACCAAAGCTCTTACCAGCAGGAGCTACCCATATTCTTTATTTGGAGAAACCATCTCCCCTCATTCTCAGGCTGCTTAAGCAGGCTTTTTGAAGTACCATTCTCTTAAAAGCTGTATCCTTCTCTCCTGTCTTAAAACATGTCCAATATCTGTATAAGGTAATCAGATGCAAGTCTGTCATCTTCTAAACCAAGTAAGACCCAAAAAATTAATCTTACTGTTAACTTCACACTGCAGCTGTCTCTTCTAATCCTTGTCTGTGGAAAGCTCCAGCTCTTCTCTCGTACCTCATGCTCTGTGTTCATTTTGCTTTCACTTAATCTAAGTAAAGCTAAATTGACCTAATCAGCCTGTAATTGTTAATCACATGTATTAAACAATTGCTTAAATTCTGTTCCATCTTCAATGGTTATTGTATACAATTTCATATATCAAATACTAACACAGGAAATACTAAGTCTCCTATGACAGTCAAGAACAAGTGATAGGTCAACAACCCAGAGAGTACCTGCCTCCTCTAGGAACCCTCCTAAGTGGCACTTTAATGGTCTTCCTTCCCTCATACTCCTGATAGATTCTAATTCTCTCCTTTTCTCTATTCACCACATTTATCTGACACCTCATCATGCTAGTGAAGTAAAACTGAGCTGAACCTGCTCTAGCAGAGAGTGTTAGATCTTCGCTGAGAAGGACCATGCATCCTGTGACAGCAGCTCAGGAAAACAGTAGAAGTGTGTCTTCTGTTGCAGTGAAGGTCTGATCAATGGTCAGCTGAAGTCAGTGAGAGTCGGTGGATTTCAAAAGTCTTGCTCATTAATATTAAGAAAAAAGTTTTGCCCTGTTTAGCATGCAATCACTCTTTATTACATACACAAAAACCAGCTCATTATCTACTCCCTGTTCAACTATTACTAAGTTTCTAAACTTCTTAAAAATTATTCCTAGAAAGTCTTCCACTTACCTTAGTGCAGAGAGATTAACATTAAAGTGCTCATGCCCGAGTATTTTGCCAGCTGATTTCAACACCGTGTGAAAATGTCAGTGATTAGACAAGTGTAAGCCCCTGTTCATTTTACTATTAAGGCACCAGTCAGTGTAGCCATAGCAATGGCAATTTTATTGTAATGAACTAATATCCAAACTCTTACCATGGAACGAAGTTACAAAGACTTGGACAATCAATTCAGATTATAATAGTTAAATGGTCATGACTTAAATCTTACAAATGGAAATTTCCATACATGTGTTTGAATTAAATATTTTTATTTATTGAGGACAGAACAAGTTGTGCTTAGCAATGTAATACCAGTGTAGGGCACTGAGGATATAATTTGCCCTGATAGTGACACAAGCTTCTTTCCTTTTTTTTTTTTTTTTTAACCTGCAGTCAAGAGGCATTCAAGAAGGTAAACTCTCGCTGTCTTTGGAGATCAAAGAAAATCAAGGAAATTACTTCCAATCTGATCCTGAACAATCAAACATTCAGCTGTTCGATATTTCAAAAAGCAAACACATCAGCACCAATTAGAATTGGCTTTTGCAAAGTAATTTTTCATCCTGCAGTCAAATAAAAGCACAATTAAATTTTCCCATGAGTTGATTTTGAAATAAAGGAGAAGAAAGAGAAAAAAAGGTAATATTAATTTTTTTCCCAATTGATGGGAGAAGTAAGAAGGAGAACAGAGTGAAGTGACAGACTAAGCAAAATAAGTGTCCTTGTAACAGATGAGAGTGCTTTATCAGCACACACCAAAATACACTGTCAAGTGGTCAGAGAACCAAATATCACAGCTAAGCCAGGGGCATAGTTGTTTTGTGGATTCTGATAGGAAAACAAGCATCCAGAATACTCACTTCACCAGAACAAGTGCAGCCTTCTCCACTCACAGTCCAAGGTACTTTGGGGCCTAAACATAAGCCACACCTATTGCTCATTTGGACAAAAAAATCAAAGCATACAGAAATCAAAACAGCGGGTTGTTTATTTTGTGCCATCTGCCACCAACATGACATAAACTTGGACAGCATGATCCATTACTGTTTCTGCAACAATAGCATGAAGATGTTTACTGGTAGCAAGGTTTTTGTTGAGAAAGTGGGTTTATTTTGCAATTGTTCAAAGAAGATTCCAACTTGCTTACATAATTTCTTGGAGGAATGCTGTGTCAATTGAGTGCTTGAAGTCCTATTTACGTGGAAAATCTAATGTATGATAAGAAAAAAAACACACATACAACAGCATGACCATTATGCCTCTGCAAAGCAAAAAAATGCCTGCAGTAAAAAAAACCACACTGATTTAATCACTGCTGTCAACATTTGCTTCTTTTAGGCCCTAAGGACCAATAGACTCTTACAGGGAAGCAAATCTGGGTCTTACATACAGGCAAAGCTCCTAGTACTGATTATTCACAGTCAAGTCCCCAGGAACTCTTACTACATTTCATATTTTTCAATTTGAAAGAGTGCACTACTTATCTTGAAACCTGCTTTTTCCCAGAAATGTAATCCATCAATAAAAATGTAACATCAGCACAAAAAAACCCTGCAGAGCTGATGTTTGCCTCTGATTTTCCCTTAAGTGTTCAATAAATTAATATATGACTATCCACCTCAAAAATCAGTATCCAATAGTATTGTCCATCTCCATAAAATAATACTATTCACTGATGTAAAACTAAGTCGGAAGCCTCTATAACTAGCCATAGCTGTGATAGCCATCACTGTCACAGCCTCCTTTTCCTAATTACATGTGTATTTTTGCTTCTGGATTAAGCAAATGACACAAAGGAACCAAGTTTGGCAGTTACGTGATTGTTACAATTGTTAACCATTCGTGCTTCCAGCTGCTTTATCCATCTCCTTGAACCATAAAATGAAAAGTAGCACCTTAAAAGTTAATGTTATACTGAGGTAAGAGAAAAAAAAGATGAGAGGGGTAATAGAAATAGCGGTGGCTCAGGAGAAATCTGAAAATTCAGAGACCTGGTTCAGAGACCTGCAAATGTTGACATACTCCTATCTACACTATTATGGCGCACTACCTTTATTCCCCTTCTTTTATGATTAACATCCATGTTTATGACACATAAGAGCAACAAACCAGGAAAAGCTACTCAAACAGCAAAGAAGACAGCAAAGCCCATATTTACAATAATAATTGTTTCTCAAGTCTAAAGAATTTGAACAGAACTTGAAAGAATATCATCTATGTTTCTGATTTTTAAAAACAAATAAATATTAAAGATTTACTACATTTCACTTCATATTACAGCATGTAAAATTGCACTTCCCTACCTAATCTCTTCCTTAATTTCTCTTCACTACCTGTGACTATACTATAAAATATTCAAGAACTTCCCATTATCTAAATGTTCAAAACCAGATTAAAAATATGACTTTGTGCCAAGCCAGTAAGGTATATGGATACAGTTTGATTTCCTTTCTGGACAGAGGCTGTATATGCCTGCGAATTCCTAAATACTGACTCAACTTTTTATTCTGTCCAACCAGGACACAGCTTTTATTCAAGCTTCTGTGTCTAAAAGCGTGAGAATTATCTGCAGAAACTCTTTTGTAGATGTGCATCTGGGTATATCAGGTAGGATGTCAGAAGACCTTAAAACTTAAGAGAGCATAGAGCCTTCAGATTGGACCACAATAGATCTCTCCTTACTGAAGACATAGATGCAAACACCTTAGATATAGATGCAAATGACAAACTACAAAGGATGTTTTTCTTGGTAAGTCACCAATTTTAAAACTCCAAATCTTGGATCAAATGGAGAGGACTTGGTAATAGGGGAAAAATGGATATACTACGTGAATGTGACAACTGGGGTCTTTTGTGCAAAGAGTATTTTTAAATGGCCATTGGTTAACCTTAAGCTGAAAAACAACAAGTAACCCTGTAAAGACCAAAACTCATAAGACTTCGGTTCCTACAGTTTTCTTTCATCTTTCTTTTCCAACAGCCCTGATCTTCCTTACAGTCCTTATGTTTTATCTCCAGTAGTGAGGAACACGCATTTGCTGAGACTGGTGCAAAATGAAGACCTAATGGTAGAGCTGTGTCTGCTGTCCCTGCCACTGCTCTCTTTCCATTGATTTTCATGAATCTCGAAAGAATGTAATTATCTTTGAGAACCCAACTTTCACAGAATCATAGAATAGAACCATAGAATAGTTTGGGTTGGAAGGGACGTCCAGTCCAACCCCCCTGAAATGAGCAGCAATATTTTCAACTACATCAGGTTGTTCAGACCTGCATCCAACCTGACCTTGAATGTTTCCATGGATGGGGCACCTACCACCTCTCTGGACAACCTGTTCCAGTGTTTTCCCCCCCAACGTAAAAAATTTCTTCTTTATATCTTGTCCAAATCTACCCTCTTTTACTTTAAAACCATCACCCCTTGTACTATTGCAACAGCCCCTGCCAAAATGTTTGTCCCCATCTTTCCTGTAGGCCCCCTTTAAGTACTGAAGGACCACAGTAAGGTCTTCCCAGAGCCTTCTCTTCTCCAGATTGAATAACCCCAACTCACTCAGCCTGTCCTCAGAGCAGATGTCCTCCAGCCCTCTGACCATTTTCGTGGCCTTCCTCTGGGACAGGTCCATGTCTTTCCTGTGCTGAGGGCTCCAGAGCTGGACACAGTATTGAGGTGGGGTCTCTGCAGAGTGGAGTAGAGGGGCAGAATCACCTCCCTTGACCTGCTGGCCATGCTTCTTTTGATGCAGCCCAGGATACGTTTGGCTTTCTGGGCTGTGAGCTCACGCTGTCGGCTCACATCCAGCTTTTCCTCCACCAGTACTTCCAAGTCCTTCTGGGCATGGCAGCTCTCAGTCACTTCATCCCCCAGTCTGTATTGACAGTGGGGTTGCGCCAACCCAGGGCAGGACTCTGCACTTGGCCTTGTTGAACCTCATGAGATTCACACCTTCCCACTTCCTGAGCTTGTCCAGGTCCCTCTGGATGGCATCCAGAGGGTGTGTCACCCATCCCTCAGGTGTGTCAACCACACCACTCAGCTTGGCGCTGTCCGCAAACTTGCTGAGGGTGCACTCGATCCCACTGTCTATGCCATTGATGAAGATATTAAACAGTAGTCATCCCAATATGGACCCCTGAGGGACACCACTTGCCACCAGTTTCCATCTGGACATTGAGCCATTGGCTACTACCCTCTAGATGTGACCATCCAACCAATTCCTCATCCACCAAATAGTCCACCCATCACATCCATATCTCTCCAATTTAGATAGAAGGATGTTATGGGGAACCATGTCAAAGGCCTTGATGTCTTTCAATTTTGTTTTAAACTGACCAATTTTTGGAGGGAATGAAGGGAATTGACAAACAGATGGCTTCCTTCTACCTTCTAGGTCTTTTAACAGTCTGTTGTGGTTTGGGCCGAACTGGCCACTGGGCAGAATGACAGATGCTCTCCCCTACCTCTCTTCAGAGAGAGGCAGGAGAGAGTGAGAGAGAATTATGAGTTTAGAAGGAACTAAACTATTTTAATGAAATATTATTAATAAAATAGAAAGGAAATAATGAAATATATACAAAACCGTATCAAGCTCCCAGGATGACAATCACGTCACTGGCTGGCACTGGGGAAGACCCAGACTGCACTCAGTGACAGACGGGAACTGGACTCCAGATCTGGATTCAGGGTCAGGATCAAAGGCAGATGAACAAACAGAGTCCTCCTCGGACGCCGGCCATTGAAGAAAGAGGGCTGACCCTTTGATCCCTCAACTTTTCTACTGAGCATGAGGCAGATGGGATGGAATACCCTGTGGGTCAGTTTTGGGTCACCTGTCCTGTCTGCTCCTCCCCGCAGGTGCCACCCCTCTATGCTTCTCCGCTTCTGACCCTCCAACGGGGCAAATAACCACGTTATCTGGCCTTGGGTGTTATAGCAGTAAGTATAAGCAAGAGCCTCTCTGCATACCATGCCTGGGCATCAACTATCAACATAGGTCTTATCACTCTGAGAGAGAACAGTGTCTGCACAATATGCTGTTAATTTCAGTAGTTAGAAGAGGCCCAGCTAAGAAGTGAAGTTATTGAACAGAAAATTGGTTCTGTTTTACCTCAGACCAGGACAGTCACTCATCTACCTAATGAAAGGATGCAGAAGTATGGGTATTAGCTTTTTTGCTCATCTGTTCCTGGTTTCCCACTTTGTTAGAGTGCTCAAAGTACCTCAGCTGGCACCTACTCTAAGATACAACTTTTGCTGCCGTTACCCAAAGGGGTCAAGTTATCAATTTAGTTTGTACTGTCTTTTAATTCAAACTCAGACATTCTATTTCAAAAATTTATTTACGAGCAGCAGCCCCACGATCACTGCATAAGATACACAAAGAACACTGTCCAACTGCATTAGGTGCAGTAAAACCAACAAAAAAGCTAGTTTGCATAATAGTTCATGTTTTCAGATATCAAAATATGCGCATAGTACTACATGTTCAGGTGTTCTTGACATATTTGATATATTCAAAAACATATTTTGGAGAAGAAAGTCTCAAGAGTAGCACTATATGAAGAACTGTTAACAGACATAGATCAGGTTTTTAAGCTGGAAATGAAGCAGGACAACATCAACAAAAAATGATCACAAGAAAGATATGACAAATGTATCTCAATTTAATCTCTCTCTAAACTGGCAAAGCTGAAAAAAAAAAGCATCACATTTTCAAGCACATACAAGTAGGCACACTTAATCCCATCTAAGTAGTTGTCCTAATCTTGTACATTTCAGGAGCAAGTGGGCAGATTTGCTATCCGTTCTGTAGATTCAAATGCGTATTCACATCCACAAAAAAAAACTGGGTAAGCAAAGAGACTTTGTGGAGAGGATCCAAATAAATTGACAAGGAAAATTGAATTATATTGACTCATCAGCTTCAGGCAGTGCCAAATCCCTCTCAGCAGAATGGTTTATCTTCCAAGATCTTACTGTGTTATGGTTTCTTACTCTTCATTAGAAAGGCCTTCAGTTTTATGAACAATAAATGTTTTCCATACCATGAACAAATGCATTTAAATGCAAGTTTTTTATTATGAAAGCTAAAGAAAAACTGTGAAAAATTAGCCAAACCAAAGAAAAGTAAGCTAGAGAAAAGCAAACATTTCTTTTACTATGAGAGTTTAGATTCTGTGTTTGGGTCCAATCAAGTCAGAGATAATTTCTTACATTGAAGGGCATTAAAAATAACCAATACTCAACGTATACCATGGGTTCCTTAACTTTTTGGACCCTAGACCCCTGTTAGCTCTCAATATTGCTCATAATTATTTTTTTTTAAATGAAAACATTAGAGATGCAAGATGTTTCCTAGGATGAACTGAAGCCTGCCTTGAAGACCAGTTGTACATCCATGACCTTGATGACCACTAGTGTTTTTTGTATTAACAATGCCTACCAGAAGAGAAAATCAAGTTTAAGATGATAGTAACCATACTCACATATTCTTAGATACAGACCATGGTGTGAAGCTGAATCAAAAACATGTTCACATTTGGATTTGATAATACTGAAATCACAAGACTGTAAGTTAAAGCTGAAGAACTATTTTCAGATTTCAAGAGCTTCCTTTTGACTACTTTCACCTTGAGGTGAAATGGTATAAGATTATTTGGTTTTTTTTCTGATAATTTTGGCAATTGAACTAGTAATAAAGAAATAAACACCTTATATATAAAAGTACTAACAAGAAATACAAGGAATTTAATTAGGCCTTTAAGTTAATATTACCCGTAAAAAGTTCAGTTTTCCCAAATAAATTTTCTGCTGAATTAGCAGCATGTAAATACCATTTCAGTCCACAAATGCAACTATTGCATAATAAGCTCCCTTCATAAAAAAAAACAAAATAAAACAAACAAACAAAAAAAACCCATAAACCAAAACAAAAAAAAACCCAAACACAACTGGTCTGAGTCAAATTTTCACTGGAATTATTTGTACCTCAGAATAACAAAGACGTTAGCAAAATATTTCACTCAGACCTTCCAAATCTCGCTATTCTAAATTGCTCCAACTTAACCACATTTTAAACACAATAAAACTCAGCAACTATAATCTAAATCATACATTTACCAGTCTTTTTCCCACAAGCCTTGAAGCCTAAAAGTTACCATGGAAACAAATTCTCCATTTCCACAAACTGAAAGAGCCAGTTAAAAACAAAACAAAACTAAAAAAAGATTAACTCATTGTTAACTATGCTGTATTCAAGGTATAAAGATGGCAATGGCTAACCAGCTTGTAAGCAGTGAGGGATAATGAGAGTGACACTCTCATTAATTAATTTATAAATTAATCAGTGACCCAAAGTAGCACGTCTCTCATAAGACCATCTTCAAAAAAAACCTAAAACATAATCACACTACTTTCTTCCAAAGAAGCATTTTTACAGTGTATTTACAACCTGCCATTGTAACTGTTAATGTGTGATAAGAGTGCCACTAAACCACAAATTATCCTGTAACGTAAGCGGAGGCAGAACTGCTGGCTGAAGCTTTAGATTCAAGCATTGTATACTCAAAGTGTTGCCTACATCAGAGAATTACAGAGAGATTTAATCTCTCACAGCTTTGGTTTCCTATCTATAAAATGGGGATGGCGATGCTTGTCACAGCAGATAATACTTGGGAAAGGTACTGCTTATGTTTATCTGCACGGCTACCTAATCACGCAACTTCATACAATTGCCATATTGTGCACTATTTATATTGCATGGTGTTTATCTCTGACCTTGAGCAATACAAAGAAGCTGTAACTCCCAAGGTCGTCTCTTATGTCTATAGAGGTGAACAGATGCATCTCCTGATACCTATTTTATACCAAGGTCTGATACATTTTTAGATTATACATGACCTAAAAGCATATGAAAAATCAAAACACAAGGGCTAGAAACCAAGAACATGCACAACTGGGGATCAGCTATCCTTGTTTAACCTAAGTCACAGGAATTTCTATTATTGGATGAATTAGGATCAGAATTCTTGTTACTCCAGAAGTCCTTTTCTTATACATAGGCCACAAGAATAATCAGAAATGGTTCTGATGTGGGAATTTGCTTGCAAAGCCTCCTGCTTCTCGGTGATATTATTCTCAAAATACCTACGTTTGGGGACCACCTTCCTCCCATTCAGTTTGACATTGAATTTATCCTCTAAATCCTCATCATTCATTTTGACCTTGTTTAATCACTATATTGATCTTAAACATTGTGTCTTCTGAGAATGCCAACGAATGTGACAGTCCTGATAATGGCTTATGTCATGTGAACCCCTGTCAATTATAAACCAGTTTCAAAGCACTAATGACACTGAAGTACATCAGAGAGTAACTGCTCTTAACCTAAACCAGATTTGAAAACACAATGTAGAACAATTGTATTCATTTTTTTCACCTTTTTTCCGTAGGTATTTCTAAGACATCTTTGAATGGCGGCAAGCCATTCGTTAGGAGTTTTGAACTTGTACAGTAAGGAGTCACATAAACTGAAAAAAGCTTAAAATCGGGATTTGACCAGGAGTCAACAGATCTTTGGAATGCATTACAGTCCTACCCTGACTGCATCAGGAAAAATATATGAAAAAAAAAAAAAGCCATCTCATTTCTGAGTCATTTGTTTTTTACTTTTTTTTAATTCTCATAGTTTAGAAGTGTTTTCTTCAGTCTCAATTATAAAACAATAAAGCTACAAAAAAAGACAGCAAATATCTAAAGAATCTGTAATTGTATTTAAAAGGTAATAAATATTACGGTGATTGACATTGTTTACTTTAAAGTGTGGATTAGAGGCAGACTAACTTTTTCTAGTTCTCCTCAAAAATAAATATGGCTATAATGGGAGGTCTTAAATCCTCAGTATTATTCTTCCATGCAGTTTTAGTGAAAACAGTGAAACTATTTCCAGAAATTCAAACCACTCTTATAAGTGGCAGTTAGTAAAACCAAATCTATTGTTAAATACACTTTTATTCCTCTTCTGTCGTAAAAAACTTTTCCCTGATGAAAACCAAGAAGGTATATTCTGTTTTTGCTATAAAAATGAAAAATTGCAAAAATGCTATATGTTATTTTTAGCTTTGTAAAGACCAACTATAATCACAAATTTCATCAAAATTTTCTAGCACTGTCTGCACAGGATAAATATTCACAGCTCTCAGTTAGAGGTATGTTTTAACATTTTCAGATGAGAAAAAGTAGGTGTTTGTGTGGCTTTAGGATGTTCTCCAAGTTTCAGACTAGCTACTGTATCTGGTCATTGAAGAAAAGATGGTGACAGAGCTTGTAAGTAAAAGCCTTTTAGCATAATAAAAAAAAAGTAGCAGATACTAAAGGAAAGAGGGGAGAGGCAGCAAGAGAGAATTGCATGTTTCTCAAGAGGTAGGGCATAGAGGACACTGATTAACCAATACCATCTAAACCAGAATATTCTAAGGGTGTTACATGTCAGCCAAAGCTTTAAGGAGCAAAATAACTTTGCTTCTTTCTCTACTAAAAAGGTATATGGTAATCATTATAAAAAAATTCAGTCTCTGATTCAACCCTTTTTGTTTTATAAATCTGTAAAGCACGTCTGTCTTGCTTTTCTTACGTTCCTTCTGATACAGTTTCATTACGTGTAACCCTGTTCTCTTTCTGAGGCTGAAAACTCAACATCTATTTTTCCTACATCTTCTGTCAAACAGAAAAGAAATAGGACAATCTTCAGTGATCTTTGCTTTTATAAAGTGACTACTGTACAACTTTGAAAGCATTATTGCTCTCTGAAACTTTTTTTTCACACAGCAATAGGGTGCACACACACCTGACCCAACAGTAAAAGTCATATGCTTTAGCAATTCTTTTTGAGTCATTCTTATTGTGCCCCCTTATCTGCCATGACAATTGATGTACTGTGTAGCAATCAGTACACATACAAGTTTACAATGTTATTTTTGTCATTTTAGGATAATCACCTAGAGTCAACATAGCCTTTGATTCTCTAATAAACAAATCTTTGCCATTTTTGGACTACAGTCCTGAAGTTGCCTCAAACTGATCTCCATATATAATATCATCATCAGCCTGCAACTTTATGGTGTTTCTTGAGAGTTTGCTTCACCTTTGCTGCAAACTCATTTACTTTCCCAGTAGAAATCATGTATCCACTAGGATTAACACATGATAATTTTACTACAAATTTTATCCAGAAACACTTCACAGTGGTTTCTACTAGCCAGTTACAAGACATACTCTGATGCACAAGAAATAAACAGTAAAGTTTCCATTTAGGATACTATAATCATTAGTCCACTGCTGACCCTTGAATGCTTTCTACAAATGATTCTTCTTTTCTATATACAAAATAAAAAAAAACCTCACACCCTAAATAATGCATATTTTATCTTTAAAAAAAAGTTGCAAAATAATTTGGTTTCTTATTAATAAATTAACTTGGACTAAAAGCATGATTTTTTTTATCTGTGTTCTTTTCATGTCACAAGTATGCTTCACTCGGATCCTTGCACGCTTAACCCTGTTTGCAAAGTGTGGATTCATCCTTACAGAATTCACTAATACTCTCCGTATGTATACCCCTAGAAATCTGTAGTGCACTAAGCCAGGCAATGGTATGTTGCCTTGTTTCCTTAGCTCAAGGCTTGTTTGATTATGTTCTGTAACATGGAAAATTCCTATGCATTTTTAAGCTTAAACAAAGATGTTCTAACATCTTGCATATGTAAAATATTGCACATCTGTCACACCATTCTCATCTGTTAAGAATGGGAAAACTTTTTGAGGAATTTATGGTTTTCATGTTTTGTGACACTTCTCCCTCTCTCTAAGGTTTGGACATGGGAGATACTTTTTGTGGTCTCGTGTAGAGGCTGAAAACTTCTCCACTCAAGTGACCTGCTGTAGATTTCCATCTTCTGAAAACTGCCTTTTCAGTCAGGGTGACCTTAACCCAACTAACTTCCAGCCATATCCCAGTTTTCACTAGACATAAATAACTTTCACCAACATGCAGGACACACCATAGAGTATAACATCTCCCAAACACTCAGAGGCCAGACAACAATTAAAAAGGACATTAGCATCAAGCAACCATTTCACAGACGATGAGAGACTGAGCCATCACATCTCTGAGAACAGCTGACAGCTTGCCCTCATTTCAAGAAGAATCAGCAATGCCTTCCAACAAGGGGCCCAAGTCTATTCCACTTCTTTTCCACAGCTATATAAGGGCATAGATCCCATATTCAGCTGGCTGGGCAGATCTTCTCAGCACATCTGAGATTGCCAATCAAGACACAAGACAAAACTCAATCAGGGTAGGTTCCGCATTGACATGCTCCTGCCTTCATATCATTAAATTGCTGTGGAAACCATTCTATAACTGTTCAAATTGTGTCTACAGAGAAAATTGAAATACTGTCTTTTCCTTGAATCTACTCCCGATTATCAGAATACCTACTTTAAAATTACATCCTTACAGAAACGCTTTCCACAATTTAATATTTCCTTCCATTGGCTGGACTTAGAACACATATATTTTAATCACTAAAAATATAATACAATTTGAGAAAAAAAAAATTGAACCAAAAAATTCTGTAGGGAAAAAACAGATAAACAAAATAACAAATATAAATACAACCCTACAGTTACAGATTGAACTGACTTTTTTTGTTGTTATCCTGTGAAATGTTTAACCAGTGCCAGATTATTACCTTTGCCTTTTTATTAATCTTATCTGCACTGTTGTGTTCCCAGGCTACTACAAACATTGCATAAAGCCTTGTCTATATGGTAAATAAGCTCTATCTGGTTACCTAGGTATGATGCAAACCATTTTCTTTGAACTGAATACAAAATTAAACATCTAAAAATGCAGACCTTAGGGAAAAAGGTTTTCTGCCAGAATATATTATTTATATTTAACATTCATATTCTCCTGTCAAATTTTCAAGCAGCGAAAGTGAACAATATTTAGTGTAATTTAATTTTAAATCTTATGCTAATTGTCAGTGACCTTTGAACCTTGAAAGTAGTGCTACCATCCGCATGGCAAATGTAATTATGGAATTTGATTTCTTATATGTTGTAAGCAATGAAACTGCTTTAATTGACACTGATATATATTTGTAATAACTTCTGTGTAAATTAAAAATCAATGCTAATTTTAGCTCCCTGGATACTATTTTTATCGAACTGGTTATTTCTTTGGAATTGGAGATATGCAGAAGCAAACATTTTGCAGAATGTACAATATGTGTTTTAAATCCCAGTGTAGTTTTGCATGCGTGCCACTTATGTTTAAACCTTGCATATCTCACACTTACGTACACACACATAAAGACAAATCCCATCAGATCTAGGCTGCCTTCAGGAGATTTTGCTTCCAACTGATTTTTGATTGATTGTCAAGCATGCTTCACAATGACTAAGTGGGATATCATTGTATTATCTGGTATCAGTGCTGCAGTGCACCGTAGATATCCAAAACAGGGCTACAAAAGAAACTAAAAGTACAGTTATTTACTTTGCTTTTTTCCCCCCAATTTTCATAAGGCAATCTAGATTTAGCAAACCTTTCAGCCCTGTTGTGCTTTCAAATAAATGCTTGGTAAACATTGCAAATTTGTTTCTTTCTTATTTTTTTCATTTTTCTTTGTCCCCATACTCATTGCTTAAATGTTGGAAAGCAAACTACAAATGCAAATATCTCAAGTAAAGTTACAACTTGATACAGGGGATATTGTTTTTGTTTGGCATCAATAAAAATATTTTGCCGTCTGGATATCAGTGTTCTTCATGAATTCAGGTAAATTTCAGACTAGGCTTTGAAATAGTCACAATAGCTGCTGTGGGGAGTGGAAGGTGATCTTTGTGGTTTCAGCCCTCAAAACCAGCATGCTGAATTGCGTAAAATATTTTTGTATTGTCATAAAAGTCACAATAACTTATAATTTTTCCCTAAAAGTAAAAAGGATAGAAATATATTCTGAAATTACCTTTCATGTTTAAATGGTGTTAAACATATAAGCTACATACTAAATAAAGATGGATTGAGGAACAATGAAGAGAGTAAGAACACTCACAGCTCCAAGGCTGTGCTCTCACATACTGCACAGGGCTACATCTGATCTCACAGTGGTTTATCCTGCTGTGACTGCACAGACTTCATTAAGCTTCATCCTTTATATAAACACAAATGAATACATAAATAGAAGACAAAGAGTTGCACAGATTTTACACTAGGAAAGGGGGGTGGGATCTTAATCGGGAAGCACCCAGCTACAGCTCCAGTTCTGTTTTCAAAAGCTGTTTGTTCACATTGTACTCCTTAGCAAGAAAGCTAATTTACTTCATAGCTGCAAAGCAGCAAAAACAGTGCAATATTATAAAATATTTTTCTTTTCAAAGAAATAGCATTTCTCACCTGTAATGAAAACTCAATGTGACCTAAATTAGGTCTTTAAATTAGAAGCATTAAACCATACCAAACCTTTATAATAATTTCTTTTTGCTCCACACCAAGTAGAGAACTCTGCTCTTTCCTGGGTCCTTTCCTAGCAGTACCAGTCAGTCATGAAGGTGTACCTAGGACTTGCACTCCACAGAGAGAACCATTATCACCCCTCTCACTCCAGGCTCTTTTCAGCAAACTGCATTTGGGAAGAAGAGAAAATAGAAAAAAAATCAGACAGCAGCAAAACATAATTGATTTCTGTTAGCTTGCAAAAAGGAGCACATTTTTTTAATCAATTATTTTATTGTAAGCAACTTCTCATGAACTAATCCCTTGTAAAAATAAAAGAATGAGAAGAAAAATGTTATAAGCTAGATTTTGTAAATGCCACAGAGGTCCAGCATAACCCAACATACTTGTAGTTATATTTTGCTTGGAAAACAAACCTTCGACTTGTAATTTGCTTCTGATGTAGCCTAAAAGCACTTTATTATATTAAAGTTTATTGATGCCTGTAAGGCCTTTCTACCTACTGCTATTTCAAATGTAGGGAAATAATGCAACACTAATCTCTAAGACTTTTATTCCATAATAGATGTTTTTCTCACTAAATCAATTCAAAGGCTAATTGGGGTGGAAGGTGACTATCTCTAGTGGTTATAAATACATTTGCATTGCTATCAATCTTTTACACGACTGATGTTTAACGAGGCTGAACAAGAGCTCAGTCCAGCCTTAGAACGGCAGAACTCTATTCAAACACGTAGTCAATGGTGCCATCAAGTGGAATAACTAGTAGTTGCAATACTTCCTCGCACATACTTCCCACTCCGTACATACTCCTCCACGCAAGAGGAGCACAAGAAAGAGATGGCAGGGGTGCAAGGTTCTTCTGCTCAACTCCGTATTTGTCCTGTGGATTCCAACGTCCGAGCAGCTCTTCCAGCATGCAGACACCGTTGCCCAAGCTCCTTCAGCTGTGCTGAGCACCTGAAACTCAACCCATTACCATCTACCAAGTCAGGGGTGTAACAAAAAGCAGCAAATACCCCATAACGATTGAAACCAGACAAGCCTCACCTCAAGGTCTAGACAGACCAGAAACGGCCCCAGTGCATCTTGCGCCATAGTCTATGTCCATACATTCTAAGTCACTCAAAACATCTATAAGTACATTTCATCCTCCTGTCCAATGAGGAGTCTCTTGTCACTTTCTGAAATAAGCTTGCTCACACACACAACCCAGAAATAAAAGGCAAACACTTTGCAGTTGTATTGGGCACATAATTTAAGGTGTTATACATACACCACAAGTTCCAGGTGTCAGAGAGAAACAAGGACCCGCAGTGCTCATCAAGTGAGCATCTCCAAAAAATTTCTAGGCAAGGCTGTTCTTAATATTCCTGTAAGCAAGGTAGAACAGGATATCCAAAAGGTAGAAGTCCAGTTTACCTTCCCCAAAACCCCTGAATTTATCTGAAATATGTGATAAGGCTCTCCTTAGACAATAAACGTAAAGATTTTTGGGCTGAAGCACGTTTAAAAGCATTTTTACTGGTTTTGCCTAATGACAAATATAGAGATATGGAAAAGAAAGCAGCTGGTTTTCTACCAGAAAAGTTATGTGGGGAAGGAGCTGCTTTGTTTTCTTGGTTTGCCTGTGAAACAGTCAGATTATCTAAGTGAGCTCAGTGACTCTTTCCTCCATGCATCATTTCTGCATGGACAGCTTGCAATGAAGTGTATCTGCCTCTTGAAGAGAGGGTGACCTAAACCAATCATCTTGCATACACCTGCAACTTTGACCCGTCACCAGCCAGACTGTTACAAACATTATCCATGGAAGGATCATACGTAGTGAACATCAGATATATAATAAGCAAGCAGCCAATACAACCTTTATGAAGTTACAGCATTACTAGGTGCTCTCTAGCGTTTTATAACCAGAAACTGAAAGTAGCCAATTGTTGATATGATTGAAAACTGAGTCTACTGAGGCCAGCTATTATGATTCCAGAATTTTGCTTTCATGTCCCTGATGTTGCAGTAAACAGTTCATAAACTATAAGTTACTATGTTAAGGCAGTGGGCAAGAAACTTGTATTCTGTCCGTTATTACTGAGTGTTTGTACGTATAGTGTCAGAAGACAGTATTTCCATTGTAAATATTAATGCTGTAGCATTGCACTTCACATTGCAAGTAAAGACAAGCCTTTGTGTCAATGAATACACAGGCTAAAATGAATACTGAAATAGAAGTGGAAGCCTGAGGGAAAATAGCATCATGAAGACAGACAAAATGAACAAAACAAAGTTAGAATCAGTTACAGACACATGGAGTAGTTAATATCACGTTCTCTAACTACAGTATAAATATACATTGTTGTTTAAAAGAAATTAGGGGATATACGTGTCACATAGTCAGAAAAAAACTATGCTTAAAGAGCTTTTTAAGACTAGAGCCAAAAATTCACAATGGAAAAAAAAAGAAAGAGTCCAGAATAACAGTTCAATTTAGGAGGCCTGTGGCTAAATAGGGAATGAATATTACAAACAAAAGCAAACTCCCCTCAAATGTGGTGCATATGCTGCAGCATTAGCATTGCTCCTTTCATGTGTTCCAAGATCACAGCTGATGTCACACTGACATTTTTAATTTCTGCCTCAAGTACTTTTAAACAAAGATGTATATAATTAGAAGGCAACTGAACAGACTACATCTTCTCAATTATTTGTTACTCAGAAATCGAGACCTTCACTGTTTATGGAAAGTTCCAAAACATGACCAGTTGAGGACAAATCTAACTGGTTTGCATAGCAGGAGCAGATGTGAAAAATGAGAAACTAAGTGCAGATGAAATATGCAAGATGTCGAAACAGGCATTCCAATTAGAATAATGATAGCAATTGTCTATTCCAGATTATTTTCCTTGACATCGTGAAAGACTGCAAGGAATTATCAATGACAACAACAACAACAAAAAACTAGAACAAAAATAAACATGAAAAAGGATGCAGCAGTCTATTAGGGTTAGTTAACATGCTAGTGCAACCAAGACTCTATATTAGGGCTAGTTAATGTGCCAGTGCAACCAAGACTACAATCAGAACTGGTCAATTCAATTAATGTTGCAGCTGTTTCTGAATTTCCTTACTACTGCCATGCTACAGCAATGGAGGGGAGATCTGTGAAATCAGGCTCTAGCATGGTGACCAGCCATTGCTAAAGTTGATCTGTGCCAGCCAAAGGCAAGCTTCTAAAATCCTAGCAGCATCAGCACACTAGTGTACCTTAGAGCTTTCACTGCTGCTATGCAGGAACTGAACCTGTGGTAAGCAGAGTTGGATGTTTTACAGGGAACAAAACTATCCTGGTCAAGCATTAGCAATTTATGATCTTGTGTTCTGAGTATCAGCCTCTGAAGTTCTACAATTATTGCACAGAATTACAAGTTCTTTCATACAGTAGGACTAATACACATTTTCAGAAGTTAAAAAAAAAAAAAACAAAACAACAAACAACAACAGAAAATCATCAAAAAAAAAAGACTAGGTTTTGGATAAGCTCTGCTGAACTAATCTAGGAACATTAACAGCAAGATTTACCAAACCTCTAGCGTCTAAAAGAGGTACACAACAGTTAACCCAGTGTAGAACGTGAAAGTTAGTGACAAAGATGCTGTGGACACATGTAGAACTTTGAGTTCAGAAAGCCATCAGACAACTTAATGGAAGCAAAAATAAAATTCACTGAGTTTATTAAACTGATAAATACTGCTTGTAACTGAGAAAGTTCCTGGACAGTGGAATGCTGAAAGAGCTGACTACTAGGGCTAGTATTACTATAAGCTTTCATTTTCTCATATTCTTTTTTAGGTGTCTGATAGCAATCACTGATAGTGACAGACTACTCTGCTAAATATACTTTCAGTCTGCTGCAACATGGCTGTTCTTGTATTCTGACTTTCAAAACTATCTGTTTTCACCCTTAATTTGAACTAAGGGTATTTGGCAAAACTACATTTGAAAAAAGTTCCGAAAATTCATTAGAAATATGCTTGTAATCACCTGTCTATGCTAATACTCCTTGTGGTTTCTGATAAGCCATCTTAATTTAAATATACTTCATTAGAAGCTTCACAGCTGTTGAGTCAGACAACCTTGTATTTTTACATGAAACACTGATTAGAAATGATGTGCGGAGTTTCCATAAAAACTGATTTTGTGCCTTTAGCTCTGCACCTTCTTTCATAAGTTATGATGGCTCACTGCTACACTGGTCTTACATTAGTGTGCTTGCTGAAGGTAAGGTACAAACACAGCATCGATGATGACCACAAACTAACATTTTACTTAAGCTAATAAGTAATTTTTGAATTTAAATGACTAAAACACTTCAGCAACAATAAAGTTCCATGCACGAGTATTCTAAAGTTAAAAATTATAACAGCTGGCTACTTATCTATGCTTTTGTTTTATTTTGTTTTGATCTAAGAGCAGTATTCATGTTTAAAAAGAAAGACAGTTTTTGTTGCATCATAAGATCATCCATATGGAAGCAGATGCAATTTTTCTGCTAAATCAGGCCCTAATTTATATCACGTTATCCAGCAGAAATGTCCCACTTTTGTTGTACTATGTCACCATCTAGTAAAACAAAATTGGAATCTTTTCAGTCCAAAAGCTTTTCTTAAAAGACTCTTATAGGCAGGTTTGACCTTTACATTATGAATTTCATTTCATTGTAAGCTCTTACATTTATATTACTGCTTAACATGAACTCTCACTGAAATGTGACCTGACAATTTCTATCTATATTTATTCATGCTAAGCTTTCTGCTTAACAACCATCGGGCTAAAAGTGTAGTATAGTTACTGTAGAAATAATATTTCCTGCTATTTCAGACAATGAAGGTCATACCAGCTTCACATAAAAGAAAATGTAATATTAAATGTTTTTCAGTTGTGGCATACATTTTAAATTCCTTGTTGTAATCACCTATAATAGAGCATTTGCCAAAATTGCTTTTTCTCCTCAACTCCCTTTTCTCTCTTTAAGTCAGGCATATAGTTTATTAGGAGCACTGCCCTGCCTACAGGATAAAAATACCAAATACACAGATTCAGAACTTGCTGACCAATACAGCTGAAAAAAATCCCAAACCAAAACAACCAGGCTCAGGCCTGTCTGTGCCTGAGTTTAATTCATGCATTCTTATCCTATTGGCAAAATAATTTTATCTTTCTGGAATATGCATTCAAAGAAAGGATCGAAAGGATCCCAAAGAGATCTATAAGGTCTTAAACTTCGTGTTCCTATTAAACCAGATCAATAAGAATCACTGCACAAGTCTAATTCCATGATGGAAGATGTGGTCGGTTCCTAATTCAGCTTTATGTGGACACTAGTGCCTCAGTTCCTAGCTGGTCATCAGTACACAGTACCTATAGCTACTGTGCTAATTTCTGCATTACCTATTTGTACATAAATCTTCCAAAGTTATTGGAAAGCTCAGAACGATAGATATTTCTACCATGAAAAGACAGCTACTGAAATTTTAAGGATGTTTTTCTAGTTAAAGACATCAGTTGCTTTTTTTCTTTAAGCAGATAAATGTATTTAGAAATATGCAGATGTTGTTATTTGTGCTCTGTAAGTATGCTTCCACGCTCACAGAAAATGCTCTATTGTAAAATTTAAAATAATGTAATTTCAAAAAAATGTAAAACATGCAAATATTTATTAGTTCTTAAAAAACAAATTTTTTTGTAGACCAGTTACAAGAGACATCTATTGAACATTCATAGGGTGTCAACATTTGCAGCAGTTTAACATATTGAAGAGAAGATCAGTAGTTGAGTTGAGTTTTTGTGTGTGTGTGTTGTTTGAGGGTGTTTTAAGCAACACATTTTAGCCACAAAATGGAGCATTTTCTGAAGAACTTATTCCATTCCGGGTTACAGTTCCCAATAAAGCATATTTTGTTTGGAAATAACTAATGATTTCAGTTACAGAGCACATATAATAAGAACTTTCAAATGTCCGCTTTATGTGGCAGCATTGCAGCACAAATGAAAGAAAACAGCATTCATAGCAGGAANGTAATTCAGCAGCAATGTCACTTTTGTGTCTGCACAAGTAGCACAAAATATTTTGGTCCAGGACTTCAATCCTTCAATAGCTCCATGGCAATGATCCTGTCTCACAGCAAACCTTACCTCCATACTCCTCCCTTCCCACAGGGAATCGACTCTGTCAAGAGACTGGAAATCTACCCGCTGTGCAGTTAGCTTGGGAAAGAGAGGGAAACATGTGAGCGTCTGGTGAAGGTGGTTATACAAATGCTTTCTGTCAAGGTGTTACAATCGTACAAGGATAGAAACCAGCTGAGGCAAATACTACGTTTGTGAAACTACAGAACTTGGTAGAAACAACCTCAGTACTAACAGCAATCCAACCAAAGCATGTCAGCTGTAGCCAATGAAATCCTGCAATGTCAATTTAATACACTGTAGTACACTGACAAAAAAAAAAAAGGTCATATGGTGATGGGGCCAGGGTCATAACTATTATTTTGATGGGAGATACAAAATTGCAACTAGTTGCAGAAACCATTGCCCATATTGCACTCATATACAATCTATAATTATGATAGGTGAAAATGTAGGGCATACAGCTCAAACTACTGAATGCATGGCACTGGCAGACCATAATCAAGTTTTGAGCCATTAGATCTATTACTGAATCATAGAATACCAGGTTGGAAGGAATCTCAAGGATCATCTGGTCCAAACATTCTTGGCGAGAGCATTGCTAGCCCACTCTTCCAGCCTATCCAGGTCTTCCTGCAGTGGTTCTCCCTTCCAAAGGGAGTGGTTCTCCCTTCCCCGCTTAGTTTGGTGTCATCAGAAAACTTCATCAGGGTACACTTGACTCCATCATCGAAATCATAGAATCATAGAATCATAGAATGGTTTAGGTTGGAAAGGACCTTGAAGATCATCGAGTTCCAACCCCCCTCCCACAGGCAGGGACACCTCCCACAGGCAGGGACATGTCCCATAGGCAGGGACACCTCCCACTAGACCAGGTTGCCCAAGGCCACGTCCAGCCTGGCCTTGAACACCTCCAGGGATGGGGCCTCAACAACCTCTCTGGGCAACCTGTTCCAGTGCCTTACCACCCTCAAAGTGAAAAACTTCTTCCTAATGTTCAATCTAAACCTGCCCTCTTCCAGTTTGAAGCCATTCCCCCTTGTCCTATCACTACATGCCCTAGTAAAAAGTCCTTCCCCAGCTCTCCTGTAGGCCCCCTTTAGGTACTGGAAGGACGCAACAAGGTCTCCCCGGAGCCTTCTCTTCTCCAGGCTGAACAGCCCCAACTCTTTCAGCTTCTCCTCATAGGAGAGGTGCTCCAGCCCTCGGATCATCCTCGTGGCCCTCCTCTGGACACGCTCCAGCAGGTCCATATCCTTCTTATGTTGGGGACTCCAGAGCTGGATGCAGTACTCCAGGTGGAGTCTCACGAGTGTGGAGTAGAGGGGCAGAATCACCTCCCTCGCCCTGCTGGCCACACTTCTTTTCATGCAGCCCAGGATGTGGTTGGCCTTCTGGGCTGCGATCACACATTGCTGGCTCATGTTGAGCTTCTCATCGATCAGCACACCCAGGTCCTTCTCCTCAGGGCTGTTCTCCAGCCATTCCCCGTTGAGCCTGTATTTGTGCTTGGGATTGCCCTGACCCAGATGTAGGACCTTGCACTTGGCCTTGTTGAACTGCATGAGGTTGTCTTGGGCCCACCTCTCCAGCCTGTCCAGGTCCCTCCGGATGGCATCCCTCCCTTCCAGCGTGTCTACCTCACCAAACAGCTTGGTATCATTGGCAAACTTGCTGAGGGTGCGCTCGACCCCACTGTCCATGTCGCTGACAAAGATGTTGAACAGTACAGGTCCCAGTACGGACCCCTGAGGAACGCCACTTGTCACTGGTCTCCACTTGGACATCAAGCCGTTGACCGCAACTCTTTGAGTGCGACCGTCCAGCCAGTTCTTTATCCACTTTTTCACTTTTGAAGATATTAAACAACGTTGGGCTAGTATCGATCCCTGGGGGACCCTACATGTGACAGGTTGCCAGTTTGAAAAGGAGCTATTTACCACCACTCTCTGGGTGCAGCCTGTCAGCCCGTTCCCCACGCACCGCATAGACCGCTTGGCTAGACAGTAACACGTCAGTTTCTCTAGGAGGCTGTGGGCAAACATGTTAAAGCCTTGGAAAAATCCAGGTAATCCTTCAAAAGTGGCATCTAAAAACCTGCTAGCGTGCTAACTGTCAAAGCCAATGCTAATATTGAATGTCATATATCCAAGACATGTTTTATATTTTATTTGTAGACTTCAATATTGAGAAGCAGTATTACAGAATGGTTACAGTGTGCTACTAGACTGGACTAGTGAAACAGCCACATGACAAAACAGTTTGGCTGCTACTGAAATGCTTCTTGGCAAAGTTAAATTCTGCCTCATGGACCAAATTCAACACAGGAATTAGTGTAATAACTCTCCTCTAGAATATGTCCTTTCAAAGTTATTTGACTCTGGAAGAATGCAGATCACTGAGTTCTATATGATATCGTTTGCGTGGTTGACCTGCTAGATAGCAATTCCAACATGAAATCAAGTATCATTGTGCAGTATTTCTAATATGCTTTCTGTATTAAAAGTATGGCAGTTGCATATGACTCTTAGAACAACTTCTGCATCAACAGTTACAGTTGCATGGATCATACTTGTTCAGTGTGCCAATAATTCATCCAAGTTCATTTATGACAGGCATATTATAAAGAAAATCTTTGCAGCCAAAGGCCTGAATAAAATTGTCTTCACCAGAACACAAAATTACCTATCAATAGGAATCACTCTAAAATGGTTAGCCTTTAATACTAGTTCTAAAAATACGGTATTGAAATGGCTTCATTTTATGGATCATTCAGATGAACACTGGAAAATCATACCATGTTGCATTTGAAAACTACATATATAAGGACTGGATTTTTTCTTCCTTCAAATGTCTCAAAGTCTAGTAGGCTTTTAACCTACCGCCTCTTAATTTTTCCCCTCATATTCCTTTACAGACAGTATGCTTAACTCACAAGTGTTATACAACAATCACACTCAAGCTTAGTGCAGGGGTTTTGCCTTTGAAGCACCTATAGCTGTTTGTGTTATGTGTACAGACATAAATGAATTTTAAAATCTGCCTTCAATCACAAACCAAAAAGTGTTTGATGCATTTACCTCTAAAATATGACAGCAATGTAGGAGAGGAATGAATTGCCTTCCTGTATTACAGCCCATATTATGAAGTCATGACTCTCTAAGCTACTGGAATTACAAAATATAATTCAGATCTCAGAACTGACACACACTCTGGCTACCAAATCATCTGCTATGCAGACATGATACACTTCGTAATTAGGTAACACTTTCAGATAGAAATTTTGTATTTTTATGAAGAATAATAATTTTAAACAATCAGATTTACCTAAATTATCTTAATGCATCGTTAAACATTCTCATCAGGCTACAGTTAAGACTGTACTTTCACCTGTAATTTTGTGCGGTGCATGTAGGATGTGTAATGCAATACACAGCACATGTGGTAAGTACTAATTCAAGAATATGGCTTCTTCTCACTCTTTTCCAGAATGCTGTCTTGACTGAGGAACAGTCTTTAGACTTTATTGGGTTTTGTAAATATTTTTCTTCATAAAAAGTGAGGAGCGCATATCTCTGTCAGGAGAGTCTAGCACTCTAGCAATATTTGGAATACAACCATTAATCCAAGTTTCTCTAATAGCAGGACAAACAAGTCTAAAAATGTCCATCATAATATTCAATCAATTATTCACTACTGCTCTTTAACAGCTCAAAGATGAAATGGGTCACTTCCATGCTGATCAAATTAATCTCATCTAAGCAATTGCTAACTTTGGGACTGACCAAGCTGATCAATGAGGCAAATCAGAGTAACAGCAAAAGAAAGCAGAAATTAATGCATAGATTTTCGTTAAAAAAAAAAAACCCACGATTTTTCTTTAATGCAGGCATGAACAATTCTGACAATAAAGTAAAATAATCACACATTTTAATAGCAGATTTCTTAAGTTATGTCAAAAAATAGTAAAAATGTCCAAGTATCAATGCTGAATTTGCATTTTTGGTATTACCTTTTCTTGGAATTGTTTTAAGTCAAGTCAGAAAAGCCTGCTGTTGGTCTGCATTGAATTTGATCTAATTATCCATAGCTATCAAGTAAAATGTATTGATACTACTCAGAAATATTTGATCTAAAGCATATTTTTTAAAACCATTGTATATACAATGGTCCTTTGAGCAAACCAAACATCTAGAACAAGACTTGGTATCAATTGTTGCATTTGTCTTTTTGGAAATGCTATCTTGTTAGTTCTTACATGTATCCACAAAACAAACCTGGATCTGTTACACTGCATTGTCCCTGTAACACATCAGATTTGTACGCACTGACAAAATCCCTCCACAGATTGAGTGTCTTGTAGTCAAAATGAGACACGGTATGAATCGGCCTCCATGACACTAAAGAAAAAGCTTTGCGTTACCCATCTGTACAGCAAATTTCACCCTGTGTTAATACATCTGCTAAGAGGAATTATCTGGCATATTGACAGTTTCCTCAAAATTGGCAGCTGTTTTTCTAAAAAGCAGTTGGTAATTGCTTTGGAAAACAATATGGCTTTTACAAAATCTGAAATCTCACCTGTCATTTTTGTGTCAAAATAGTCTTTCTCAACAGCTATTGCAATTGTTTCAAAAGTTATAGCATATATTCTTAAAAGGTGAACTAAAACAACAAAAGACACAAAAGATAAATGCAGCAAGAAAATAAATGTAAAAGACATACATATTTCCTAAAAGAATAACTACAAGATATCCGAAAACACAATGTCTAAAATTATTTTATCATAAATATAAACACCCCAGGATTCAGATTGGAATTTTCTATTTCTATTTCTGGAAGACCTAACTAACTGCTATTGCAAACTGGAAAGGAAGAATCTCAGCAGCACAGACTCTGAACTACCATTAGCTGTGAAATAGAAGTTTGAGCCCTACCTTTCATTGAACCATAGAATGTTTTGGCTGGAAGGGACCTTTACAGGTATTGGTTACCATCTTTCACTAGAGCAGGTTGCTCAAAGCCCCATCCAACCGGGCCTTGAACACTTCCAAAGATGTGGCATCCACAACTCTGGGCAACCTCTTCCAGTGTCTCACCACCTTAATTGTTAGAAAAAGTCTTCCCTATGGCAAATCTAAACCTACCTTCTTTCAGTTTAAAACCTTTGCTCCTTGTCCTGTCATTACATGGTCTGGTAAGAAGTCTCTCTCTGTCTTTCTTATAAGCCCCCTTTAAGTATTGAAAGGTCGCAATAAGGTGTCCCCAGAGCCTTCTCTTCTCCAGGCTTAACAACCCCAACTTGCAGCATTTCTTCACAGCACAGGTGAAGAATCCACTCCTCTGAATCCACTCTATTAGGTCCATGTCCTCCTTGTACTGGGGGTGCCAGAGCTGGATGCAGTTCTTCAGGTGGGGTTTCACAAAAGTGGAGCAGAGGGGAAGAATCTCCCTCTCTCGACCTGCTGCCCATTCTTCTTTTTATGCAGGCCAGGACACGATTGGCTTTCTGAGCTGCAAGTGAACATCACTGGCTCATGTCCAATTTGTCATCCACCAGTATCCTCAAGTCTTTCTCTGCTGGGCTGCTCTCTCTGTACATTTTTTTAATCTTCCTTTTCCGGCCAATGTACTTGTAAAAGTCCTTCTTCTTCTTTTTCTTCTTCTTTGCATCCCTTGCCAAACTCAGCTCCAACTGTGCCTTAGCTTTCCTGATCCCATCCTTGCACATCCAGGCAGGATCCTTGTATTCTTCCCAGGGTACATGTGTCTGGTTCCACTGCCTGTGGATTTCCTCCTTACACTTTAGTTTGACCAAGAGGTCCTTCCTGAGCCGTGCTGGTCTCCCGCTTTCCTCACCCGATTTCTTGCATGTGGAAATGAAGAGATTATAGAAGTGAAAACATTGAGGATAACACCAGCCACACAGGCAAGTTCACCTGTTCAATTCTTCTCTTCCTTCCTAAACCCCTTCCTCTGACTGGGACAACCACCTCTGCTCCTGTTCTTTTTAATTTTTCTCCAAGGGATGGATAGTCTCTTTTGATGGTTCTAAGTTGCCTCATCGCAGTAACATTGGACCCTGTGTGGAATAGTAGGAACAATGGTAATCTGTAGGGCTCACCAGGCTCAGCAGCCTCTCAGTGCCACCGTGAAGGTGATCTCCTCCTGCTAGGCTTCCCGAGAGAAGTTGTCTGGATGGCAAATGGGTGCTTTGGTGCCTCTCAGTAGGGAATCTCCAACTACTAATACTTTACATGCTGGTCTGGTGGCACTGGTTCTAATGTATAGATCTCCTGCTCCCATTCTCAGATGCTTGTGCTGCCTGTTGAGCTCTTCTGGTAACAGCTTCTTGTTTAAAAATTTCTAGCTGGGCGTACTCCCAGCTATGACATCTGCTGCTGCCTTCAGGTGCTAGGGGTACTTCTAGATGCTGAACGTCCACCCAACCTAAGGTTTGGACAGCTATTTCAGTCCTTGGTAGGTTTGTTTGGGTAGAGAAGTCAACATGGGTAGGCTGTAGTGCTTCTGTTTGGGTTTCAGCCTCAGCCTTGCAGTTGCAGCAGGTGGAGAAAATTTCCAGTCAGCAGGACACAGTCTCCTTACAGTTCTCAGAAAAAAATGGCCCACTTACTTATAAAATGACTATTCTTTTGAAAGATGTCAACATTCTAAGGCTAATTCCCCAGAGACCTTAAACTTCTGGGCAGGCTTGCACAGCCACCAGTTACTTTGGGTGACCAGCTGGGGCGCAGCCTAAGCCTGTTGGTGAGGAGAGCAGGATCATCACCTGCTTCTGCTCTGAATGAGCTCATTGAAGTGGCAGCCTCAACTTCTCCTGTTCCTCCAGGATGGGACAAAAAGGCATCTTGTGACGATTAGCATCTATAAACAATGAAAAGGATTTCCAAACTTGCAGGAAAGATGGACCAGAGAAGACATGTTCTTGCAGACGGTGGCAAAGGCCTTGTTCCTCAATATTTCTTCCAGCTGGTCACATTTGCATGAAGAACTTCAGTAAAGCTAATACATCAGGCAACTACCTGTGCTAGTTCTCAGTAGTAGCTATTATTTTTATACAGATCTTGTACTAGTTACTGTTGCAGTGGCTGCTACAAACCTATCCCTAGTTGTATCCTCTTGGCTTGACCAGCCATGTTTTCCCAGCCCGCAGGCACAGCCCTTCTCTCCCAGGCTATAGAGTTGAACAGCACTGCAGGGTAACAGCAAAGGCCAGCTGATTTGCAACTTGCATCTGCCTGGACCAGGCCTTCAGGGATGTTCCAGAACTTGGAGGAGACAGTCCTTGCTCTGCCCAAACTCACATCAGTTAGCTCTGCCCAGAGGCTCCTAAGGCTTAATTGTCCTCAACTTTATCCAAATATTTAGGCCAGGGTTTCATAAAGCTCCTAGGGACTGATCCAAATTCTGAAGGGAACAAAAGCACAGATTCCCACTGGTTCTACATCAAAACTGGCCTTTACAGAAAAAACACTCGAGCCAGTAGAGAGGGTGTTGACTCAGAAGGCTTGACAAAAAATCATTTACTTTGTTCGTTTGCTTCCTGAATTTAAAAGATAAGATAAAATCATAGGAATCTATTCAAAGAAATCGGGTTTTTCTATACAGAATCATAGAATCATAGAATGGTTTAGGTTGGAAAGGACCTTGAAGATCATCGAGTTCCAACCCCCCTGCTATAGGCAGGGACACTTCCCACTAGACCAGGTTGCCCAAGGCCACGTCCAGCCTGGCCTTGAACACCTCCAGGGATGGGGCCTCAACAACCTCTCTGGGCAACCTGTTCCAGTGCCTTACCACCCTCAAAGTGAAAAACTTCTTCCTAATGTTCAATCTAAACCTGCCCTCTTCCAGTTTGAAGCCATTCCCCCTTGTCCTATCGCTACATGCCCTAGTAAGAAGTCCTTCCCCAGCTCTCCTGTAGGCCCCCTTTAGGTACTGGAAGGACGCAACAAGGTCTCCCCGGAGCCTTCTCTTCTCCAGGCTGAACAGACCCAACTCTTTCAGCCTCTCCTCATAGGAGAGGTGCTCCAGCCCTCAGATCATCCTCGTGGCCCTCCTCTGGACACGCTCCAGCAGGTCCATGGCCCTCTTGTGCTGAGGACTCCAGAGCTGGATGCAGTACTCCAGGTGGGGTCTCACGGGAGCGGAGTAGAGGGGCAGAATCACCTCCTTTGACCTGCTGGCCACCCTTCTTTTGATGCAGCCCAGGATGCGGTTGGCCTTCTGGGCTGCGATCGCACATTGCTGGCTCATGTTGAGCTTCTTGTCAATCAGCACACCCAGATCCTTCTCCTCAGGGCTGTTCTCCAGCCATTCCCCGCTGAGCCTGTATTTGTGCTTTGGATTGCCCCGACCCAGATGTAAGACCTTGCACTTGGCCTTGTTGAACTGCATGAGGTTGTCTTGGGCCCACCTCTCCAGCCTGTCCAGGTCCCTCTGGATAGCATCCCTCCCCTCCAGCATGTCTACCTCGCCAAAGAGCTTGGTATCATCGGCAAACTTGCTGAGGGTGCACTCGACCCCACTGTCCATGTCGCTGACAAAGATGTTGAACAGTACAGGTCCCAGTACGGACCCCTGAGGAACGCCACTTGTCACTGGTCTCCACTTCGACATTGAGCTGTTGACCGCAACTCTTTGAGTGCGACCGTCCAGCCAGTTCTTTATCCACTGAGTGGTCCATTTGTTGAATCCATTTCTCTCCAATTTAGAGACCAGAATATCATGTGGGACAGTGTCAAATGCCTTGCACAAGTCCAAGTAGATGACATCAGTCAATCTTCCCTTGTCCACTGCCATTGTGACCCCTTCGTAGAAGGCCACCAAATTTGTCAGGCATGATCTGCCCTTGGTGAAACCACGCTGGCTGTCACCAATCACCTCCTTGATTTCTGTGTGCCTCAGCAGAGTTTCCAGTAGGATCTACTTCATGATCTTGCCAGGCACAGAGGTGCGACAGACGTGTCTGTAGTTCCTTGGGTCTTCCTTATCTCCCTTTTTGAAAATGGGGGTTATGTTTCCCCTTTTCCAGTCAGCAGGAACCTCGCCAGACTGCCACGACTTCTCAAATATGATGGCTATTGGCTTAGCAACTTCATCTGCCAGTTCCCTCAGGACCCGCGGATGTATCTCATCAGGTCCCATGGACTTTTGCACCTTCAGGTTCCTCAGGTGGTCCCGCACTTGATTTTCTCCTACAGTGGGCGGTTCTCCATTTTCCCAGTCCTGGCTTTTGCATTCTACATCCTCGCCAGTGAAGACTGAGGCAAAAAAGTCATTGAGTACCTCAGCCCTGTCTCTGTCCTGGGTAACCAGTTCTTGTGTTTCCTTCCGGAGAGGGCCCACATTTTCCCTAGTCTTTCTTTTCTCATTGACATACTGAAAGAAAGATTTCTTGTTTGTCTTAATATCCCTTGCCAGATCTAGTTCTGTCTGGGCTTTAGCTTGTCTAACCCGATCCCTGAATGCTCAAATGATTCCTCTGTATTCCTCCCAGGCTACCCGCCCCTGTTTCCACTCCCTGTAGGCCTCCTTTTTCCTTTTGGTCATGTCCAGGAGCTCCTTATTCATCCATGCAGGCCTCCTGACTTTTCTGCCTGCCTTCCTTTTTGTAGGGATGCACTGGTTCTGAGCTTGGAGGAGGTGGTCCTTGAATATTAACCAACTTTCTTGGGCCCCTCTTCCCTCCAGCTCTTCATCCCACGGCACCATACCAATCAGATTCTTCAAGAGGCCAAAGTCAGCTCTCCCAAAGTCCAGGGTCACTAGCCTGCTGTGCACCTTTCTCGCTGCCTTGAGGATTTTGAACTCGACCATTTAGTGGTCGCTACAGCCCAGGTTGCCCTTGAGTTTGACACTGTCTACCAGCCCCTCCCTGTTGGTAAGCACAAGGTCCAGCACAGCTCCTTTCCTCGTTGGCTCCTCAACCATTTGGAGAAGGAAGTTGTCCTCAATGCAATCCAAGAACCTCTTGGATTGCCTATGCTTGGCTGTGTTGCCTTTCCAACAGATGTCAGGGTGGTTGAAGTCACCCATGAGCACCAGGGTCTGCAAACATGATGCCACCCCTATCTGTTTATAAAGGGCTTCGTCCACTGGGTCTTCTTGGTCGGGTGGCCTGTAGCAAACCCCCACCGTAATGTCCCCTGTTCCCGATTTCCCTTTAATCCTAACCCATAGGCTCTCAGTTGGCTCCTTATCCATCCCCAGGCTAAGCTCCATGCATTCCAGATGCTCGTTAACATACAAGGCAACACCACCTCCTCTTTTCCCCAGCCTATCTCTCCTGAAGAGCCTGTAGCCTTCCATCCCAACACTCCAGTCATAGGAGTCGTCCCACCAAGTTTCTACGATGCCAATGAGATCGTAGTCCTAGAGTCATGCCCACATCTCTAGTTCCTCCTGCTTGTTTCCCATGCTCCGTGCATTTGTATAGAGGCACTTCAGCCTTGTCTTTGTTGAGGCTGACCTGGTTGGAGCAGCTGTAATTACCTTGCGCTGCTCTCCAGGCGGCATTCCTTTGCCGTGTATTAACGGTGCCTCCCCATTGGCTCCTGTTGGTCCTCGAGCTCCTGGCTCACCTACGCAAGACTCTGATCCTGCTGCAGTGTAGCCAGCACATTTTGGAGCTAAGGGCTGCAGGCCCTCACCAGTACCTCGCTCCTCTTTCCTTGGTACAACATCCCTTGGCTGGTCTTGGGCAAACCCAATAATACCCCCTTCCCCCATCGAATCTAGTTTAAAGTCCTGTTAATAAGCCCTGCTAATTTTGGTGCAAAAACCCTTCTCCCTCTTGCAGTGAGCCAGCCCCCATCTGCTCCCAGCAGGCATGGTGCCGCATAGGTCATTCCATTGTTGAAAAACCCAAAATTGTGGTGGTGACACCCGCTACGGAGCCACGTATTAACAGACTGAGCTCGTCTGTTCCTTTCAATGTCATTACCCGCAACAGGAAGTAGGGATGAAAAAATAACCTGTGCTCCAGATCCCCTTAGTGACTGTCCCAAGGCCCTGATATCTCTTTTGATGTTCCTTGCACCCCGATCTGCACATTCATCGCCCCCCACATGGAACAGGAGCAGTGGGTAGTAGTCCGAGGGCTGCACCAGGCTAGGGAGTCTCTTTGTGATGTCCCTGACCCGTGCCCCCGGGGAGGCAGCAGACTTCCCTGAGAGTGGGGTCTGCCCTACATATGGGGCCCTCAGTCCCCCTCAGAGCTGAGTCACCCACGACTATAACCCTCCTTTTCTTCCTTGTAGAGGTGGTCTCAATTTGGTGAGTACGCCTATCTGGTCCTGGTGGCTCCTGCAATGTATTAGGATAGTCGGCCTTGTTGTCCTTAGGCTGTTCTACCTTGCTCAGGGCCTCACACCTGTTGTACAACGGTACAAGGGGGGGAGGCAGGCAAGGAGGGGGCTTGCTTGCTGCGCTTGGCACGGACTCGTCTCCATTCTTCATTTTCCAGAAGGCCTTCCATCCCTTCGGCCCTACCAGGCAGGGAGATGACATCCCTATGGTCATTCTTAATTTCCGGTGTCTGGCCTAGTCTCTCTTTCAAGGAGCTCAAGGCCTGGGTCCACCAGTCTATTTCTTTCTCAGTCTCCCTGATACTCCTCAGTCGCTCGACCTCATCCCTGAGCTCTGCCACCAGGCTCAGCAGGTCGTCCACTTGCTCACACCTCACACAGCAGTTGTTACCGCTGTCCCATGTAAGCGGTGCAAGGCTGTGGCACTCCCTGCAGCCTGAGGCTTGGGTGCCTGTCTGTTTCCTGGGGTGCACTGTCTGCGTTGCCGTATCACTCTTGTAGGTGCAGAGGACACGGCTTTCCGGTGGGTGGAGACCACGCCTGAGTTTCTCTTGTCTCGTGAACCCATCTCTGAAGCTGGCAGCACCCTCAGCGCCCTTCCTGCCGAACTGCCGCGCCAACTGCCGCGCCACGCCCTGACTGCCGCCCCACGCTCTGGTCGCTGCGCTCCCTCGGGCTGCTTCTTATGGGAGTGGGAGAGCCCCCGTGGCTGCGGGCCCCGCACCTTCACGTCAGCTGCTCTCGCTCGAGCTGCCGGCGCCCTGCGGGTCCCTGTGCCGCCCCGGCGCTTCCCTGGCTCAAAAAGCTCAGAAAAAGTCCTTTTTCGCTGAGATCGTCCGGCTCCACTGCGGACGCGCCTGCACCGGAGCTGTTCGTCTCCCATTTGTATCGTTTGCAAAATGTACATAGTCTCTTAATTCCAGTTGCTGCTACAGAGTAGCCACAGGAGACTGCTGAAATCTGGGAGCATCACCTGGGTACAGGGACTGCCCAGGACAGAAGGAGTGCTACTGAAATCACAGAGTCCTTCTTAGACGAGAGACGAAATGGGCAGGAACTGGACAGAGATTTTTATCTCCCTTGACCCATGCTCCTTAGGAAATGCATTTCCTCACACAGCTGGAGAACCCAGAGGGAAATGCAGGTGGCCAGAAGGCACCTATTCAGGGCACCACATGGCCAGGGCCACGCAATGTTCAGAGGAGGAGCCACCCCACAAACCCAGCAGGCTGGGCACTGGCTGCAGCCCCAACCCTGCTCATCGCACCTCTTGGTCAAGCAGTCTCTCAAGTGGGAGCCTGTCCTGCCTTGCAGCTCTGCAGAGTCACCTTCCCGAGCAATGGTCATGGCCTGGGCTTCTGCTGGAGGGGGCAGCCAGTGCCTTTGGCACGCGAAGGGCTCCTACACTTCAATGACACCCTTCAAGCAACAGACCACAACACGCGCCACTGCATTGAAGCTTCATGCTGTGGGCACAGCTGAGACCTTGGTCCTTGGAAAGAAAAGCCAGTCTGAGAGGGCAGGCCAGCCCCTTTGCCAACTGCCACCTTGCACCGAGCTGCAAAGATGGGGTCAGGCTCATTTTTGGGGGGGGCTTCCCCTTGTCCCCATTGCACAAAAAAACATCTTGAGTGCTCCAGGATGGAGAAGTCATGGGGAGGCCTCCTTCTCATTTCCCTCTCTACTCCCCCGCAAGCTGTGAGTGGCACAGGAGGGGAGCGTCTCGGGGCAGAGCTGGGAGTGTGGAGCAGAAAGGGGGGTGAGTACGTGATGTGGAGCAGGGCTTTGTCCCCACCCCCGCTGGACCATGCAAGTGCCTACGGAGACCTGGATGGGAAGAAATGCGGGTGTGCGGAGCACCAGGTCCTGGAGGCAGCTCTTAGTGCATCCCTGAGGTTGAGCGTGAGTGGCCAGGAGGCAGCGGCTGAACGTGCCTTGCACTGGCTGCTGAGACACCTTGACCCAGGCTAGGCTTGGGCAACCAACCAACCCTCCCGGCTCTGCCAGGGCGCTGCCAGGCCCATGGCGTGACCGCACACGCTATTGCTGACAGCACGGCTGCAGGACAAGGCTCCCAGCCGAGACCAGCACACACATGACACAAACGCAGATCAAGGAGAAAACTGCACTTTTGTTGCATTCAGGGACAGCTGAAAAGTGGCAGGTCCTGAGAGATGCAGGGCACCCTCAATGTCTTTGTCCTGCAAGACCAGCGGGCAGGCACTTAGCCAAAATGGCCCAGAGGTGGCCAGGCAAGGGGCTGTGTCCAGTGTGGTCCAGGAAGGCAGCCAAAGCCTTTGGCACGTGGAGGGCTGCTACACTTCAGCACAATGCTTCAAGCAACACACTACAACACATGCCACTACATTGAAGCTTGATGTTGCAGACCCAGCTGAGACCTTGGTCCTTGGAAAGAAAAGCCAGTCTGAGAGGGCAGGCCAGCCCCTTTGCCAACTGCCTCCTTGCATTGAGCTGCAATGATGGGGTCAAGCTCGTCTTCATTGGGGGTCCCCCTTGTCCCCATTGCGAAAACACCATCTTGAGATGGCCTCCAACCATCACATCACCCACAAGTCTTTCTCTGTTCACAAACAACAGGCCCAGCAGGTCACCTCCCCTAGTTGGCTCCCTCCCCAGCTGTGCAGGAATTCACTCTCAACACACTCCAGGGACCTCCTAGACTGATCCCGCTCTGCTGTATTTTATTTCCAGCAGACATCTGGCAAGTTGAAGTCCCCTATGAGAACAAGGGCTACCTACCAATCACGAGAGTTCTCCCAGCTGCTTACAGAATATTTCATCTGCCTCTCCATCCTGGTTGGGTGGTCTATAACAGACTCCCACAATCAAAATATTTCCTAACATATAGGGTTACCCCACCACCTCTCATTCTTTGCCTATCCCTTCTGGAGGGTTTATAGCCATCCATTGCAGCACTCATATTCAATGTTCTTGAACACTCTTGAAAATCTAGAAGGCTCGGCCCTCTGTTCAATAATAAACCAAACCCAAACCTACATTTTCAGCACTGTATTTTCAGTTCAATATCATGAACTTAAGGTGATTTTCTGAAGCCTGGAATAAAAAGTAGTTAGAGCACAGTCCGAGATTTACAAAACCTCTATCAACTCTTAAATTCTCAAGCTTTTTCAGAGGGAAGCAAAAGGTAGTTTAGGGATCAACGTATAAAATAGTCAGGTACAATGATCACAACTCACTGGATCCTTGCTTCCTTATCATTTGGTCTGTCCATCAAGTGCTTTAAATTTTCATGGAATTTTTGATTATCACCAAAGGCCATGTCTCAATGACTTCCTTGTTCCAGGCAATAGAAAAGCTCAGAGCGCTGAGGTAGAGATCTGCAGTGTACAAAAAACCTTTCTAAAAATTAAACACTAATCTGCCACAAACATGACTGTAGCCTAATCTCTCAAAACTTTACAAAGCAGTTTCTTGGTATTCCATATTTTGGTTGCCCATTTCAAAACCCAAGGGTTAGCTAAGCACTCAGGGCTAGCTAAACGCTCAAGTGCTCTTCAGTACACAAGAACATTGAAGTGTAGTCTGAAAAATAACTTACATCTCAAACTAGTCTGTGCTGGTTTTGTCTGGGGTAGTTAATTTTCCTCCTAGTAGCTGGTATGGGGCATATTTTGGATTTGTGGTGAAAGCAGTGTTGATAACACAGGGATGCTTTAGTTATTGCTGAGCAGTGCTTACACAGAGTCAAGGCCTTTTCTGCCTCTCACACCGCCCCACCAGTGACCAGGCTGGGGGTGCACAAGAAGTTGGGAGGGGACACAGCTGGGACAGCTGACCCCAACTGACCAAAGGGATATTCCATACCATATGATGTCATGCTCAGTATATAAAGTGGGGAAGAAGAAGGAAGGGGGGGATGTTCAGTGTGATGGCGTTTGTCTTCCCAAGTAACCAGGATCCCTGCTTTCCTTGTTTTGCTATGCTTGCACAGCTTTTGCTGTACCTATTAAACTGTCTTTATCTCAACCCACAAGTTTTCTCACTTTTACCCTTCCAATTCTCTCCCCCTGACACCTGGGCAGTAGTGGAGAGAGCAAGCAGCTGTGTGGTGCTTCATTGCCAGCTGGGGTTAAACCACAACATAATGAATGGTTTAGGGTTTTTTTTGTGTGGGGTTTTTTTTTTGTGTTTTGTTTTTGTTTTTTGTTTGTTTTTTTTTTTTAACCAGTACTTTTAGATTCTGTAGCCTTTAATGACAACAGGATAATATTTCAGAGGCAAGCTGGAAGCCCCACAGATCTTCAGTAAAGCTGTATTTTGAGTAAGGTTCAAACAGACATGGTAATAAGGTATGGAACAGCCTATCTTACAAGAAAAATAAAAATTGAGCACCTGACAACTGTATACATCCTTAAAACTATACAACCTAAGTTACTATCACTCATCCTAAGAAAGAGGAATATATTCTCAGAAGATATACTATTTAATTTCATAAGACAATCAATGAAGCTGTACTGTGGCTTAATTCTGACATAACTGATCCTGCAATCTTCATGTTCGAAATATGCTTCAAAAAAAAAAAAAGCTATTAAAAGCTCCTAAAAAGCTACTGGGAAAAAAAAAAGGGGGTGTAGTTTTAAGCTAACAGGTGTTAGAATTCCAAGTCTCAAAAAGAAGTTCTGAAGAAAACTTTAGTTGGAATAAAAAGAAAACATGAACTTGAAAAAAATTTTTACTTGCAGTAGTTCTGTAGATCTGTAACAGCACAAGCAAATGAAAACATCTGCTTATGAAGCAAAGTGCTAGGAATCTTAACTAGAAGTCAGGCGACCAGTTTTGTCTATTAACATTGTTCTCGAGTAAATATGCCCCTTTTTATATCATATCAAATGCTCTACAGCTAGGAACAATCACCTCTACAGAACAAAAGGTTGTGACTGAAGAACTAACCATAATTCTTCCTTTTCTAGATACCTACGTGACAAAATTAAAGACAAATTTATTGCATATGTCACAGTATCTGTAATGGCTTTTATTCTAGGCAGCCCAGACAGCACAGACTAATCCATGGAGACCCCGAATAGATTCCCCAGTTCGAAACACGTGCATTAAAGTCTCTTCACTCCATTGTTATCATTAGGTGTATTAAAACATATAACAATAACACCTGTTAAATAAGCAAACATAACTGCAATGTTGAGGTAGCATTTCGAGTTTCATGCTTTCAAATTCCTTGCTGTCCAAAAAGATTAAAACTGTTCAGCAATTCTTAAAATAACAGCTTCCATTATTTAATCCAAGACTGTAGGAAAGGGAGAAAAAAGGCAAGTTTTAGGAAACTAACTTTATTTTTTGTCTTACATTTAAACAGGGATGTATTTCATTTTTTAACATCCAGCCAATGTTGACTTCATCAGTTTAGACAGGAAAAAAGGGATATAAATGCAAATCATATTGACATAACCTGACCATACCTGCATTAGTACTGACCACTTTGCTACAAGAAAACCTTTTCATCATTAAATTCAACCACTTCTAAAAATATTGCTGAAAAGAAAGTGCCTAGGTACTGGTCATTTCAGCAAATAAACAACTTTTATATATTCAAATATTTTAAGTCCATAATATACACACTTCCTTGTTATATGTATGGAGTTCAGAAAATACAAACACTGTACAGGTCAAAAGCCTCTGAAAATAAAACTAATCAGTTGTGTGCAAAATACATATACCACATGAACTTACAAATCTTACAAAGCAATGAATTTGGTCAAGTACTACAAAGAACTATGTGTTTTCATATGAATATGGTCAAGTAATCTTTTCAGTCCAAACAAAAACAAAGAAATAACTTCATGAGTTTGAGATAATCAAAACCACAAACTGGTGGAGTGGAAACTTACAACCTGTTATACAGTATGTTTTTGTAGACCAAGGTCAGTTTTTTTTAAAACAAAAACTTAAGATCATGAACACTAACAATGACAAAGATCAAAGTATACATATGAGCACATAATCCAAACAATGAAATACACTTTTGGCTGTTAAGGAAAAATAAATTACAAAATGCAATTAAAGTCATTGTAAATGTAATAATGAATTCAAAGGTGTGCATTTATTTTAATACACATTTTAAATGCTACGACAAAACAGATGAAAAATAAATACGTATGCCAAAAGGCATGTGTGGATAGAAAAAAGCTAATTAGCTCTAGAAGAATTATAAAAAAATGTAGATCATCTGAGTTTTGGTCAACAAATCTGCCTAGTCCCTTCCATCTTTCACACCCCTTCTTCAATAACTGGCAGCTAAACATGACAAAAGCACACCTCTGTCATTATGGCTTTAAAAGAAGCATATACATTCTGAAGACAAAAATATAAAATGGGCTGCCTTATATACAAAACTGCTGGTTTCTTCACATTGCAGGCACTTCATTGGACTGTGGGGAAGTACCTGATACATCCTTGCCATCCTCTTACAGCAGTGACATTAGACTGAAAGACAAGAGACTTCCAGGGAAGAAAAAAAAAATCTTGGGAGTTTTGGGGTGCTATGGGCTAGCACTCAGAGAAGGGAGAAGTCTAACTCACTTCCATTTCATTTGTTTTCTAAATTAAACAGTAAAATAATATACAGACAGATTAACATTACATGGCACACCCATATTTTGTTGTCAATCATCAAATACCTTGGTGAACACACAGGCTTTAATACTTATTCCACTTTAACCAGAATCACATTTATTTCTCCTTTTATAATTCCTCTGTAGATCCTCTTTTGAAGGTATTTCAATCTTACTAACATTACTGGAAGCACAACTTAAATTATACAAACTTCTGTATTCTTTGTACAAACACCCTTGTCATTTCTACTGTACTGCAATTCCACCATAGGTGTAACAAAAGCAGGTTTTCAAACCGAGAGGCTACTGGAAATACTTTCTGTTCATTAATATCACCAACATTTAGACAACTGTCAAAAGTTAAATCAGCCTTCTCTGTATCTCTAGACAGTGACTGGATGATATCACAGAGAAGGTTTAATGCTGATACAATTTGACTACAGTATCACCAGTAATACTGGAAAAAAAGAAAAAATCAACGCATGTGTCAGAGAAGAAATTTGATTATTTTTCTATATGGTCGTGCATTTTTGAAGAAAACCACTTTTGATACACTGCTAAAAACTCAAATAACAGATGTATGATGTCTGTCTTCAGCTAAGACACTGCTAGTATTTTCTAGGACAGGAGAAATACTTTTCAGGTTTAGTTTTGCTGAGGATACTGTTTATTTGTACCATTTCATTGGTCCATTTGTGGATAATCAAAGAATCACTCATATTTGACAAAACCGTAAAGCTTTCAAAATAGATGAATTAAAAGAAACAAAAGATAGATCCAGGAGAACCAAATGAAAGCACACAGGCATAAAATTTTTAAGGGAGTCCTTGGGTCATTACGAAGGGTTGTGGTTTTTTTCTTTAAGATGACAAGACAGCATTTGAATGAATAAGCAATTTCCCGTATTCTGCTTCGTTCTGGTCACTTGTGGTGCTGAATGGTTTTCCTTTTCTGCTTGAAAAAACAGCAGCACCTGCAGATGTGACATGAATTACACATGATATAAAAAGAAATCACAAAACTAAACTCGGTTTACTCTATTTGTTTCACGTGAAGTATGTAGTTCAGGTATAGCCAGCACCACAAGGAACACATTAAGCTCTATTGCAGATGATTGATTTATTAATGAAAGAACCTGAAGGAGAGATATTTTTGGCACATTTCACCTTTTTTCGGAAAAAAGTATCAAATGAAAAAAGCTACAACAAAAATAACTATTAAGTTTAGAGTATTATGTGAGGGTATCAAAAGCATGGGCATTATAGGCTGACCTAAAAATGTATTTATAAGAATAAGGAATGTTCCATTACCCGAGTACTCTTTCATAATTAATTGGTAATATGCCAAATACAAGCTTGAACTTTTTGTGATACTTGATTGGGTCACCTGAACAGTGCACTTAAGACACTGCTGTTGCTAAAACAAGAAAACAATTTGAGCTTCCTTTGTCAACTAGAACTTGGAAAAAATCTTTCCCCAAGGCTATTCCCCGAAGTATTTTAGAAGAAAGTGTTCATGAACAATATAATTAATGTTCTGATTCAGTGCTGTGATGATATTATTACAGTGAAAAATCACAGATCTAAGTATATTGCAGTATACTGATATTCTTTCTTTTGCTTTATTGCATGCTACATGAAGGAAACTAAAATTAACAAATATGCAAATTTCACTGAGCAAAAAGAGACAATCTTAAAGTAACTGAAAAAAAAAACACTACAAAAGGAAAAAGAATTGGAGGGATTTAGAGACAGATAATACAGAGGAGGACTGCAGAAGTCCAGGAAGTACTTTTGAAAACAAAGTAAACAGGAAAGCAACAAATACACAAAGAAAATGTTTTCGTTTGCGTGTAATGTTAGCCTTATTTTAAGCAACTCCCAGCTCCTGACCATCACCTTTAAAATTAAAGCTTCCAGTTAGTAAAGTATTCACAGTTTGCAATCAAAAGTGAAGATGCAAGCTGTCTACCTTAACAGAGCTTGCCCCATGGAGTTCTGCAGTTTGATTATTGAGTATAGCACTTGCAGTGCTATACACTCAAAAGTCTTTCTTATACTATGAAGTACAACAGAAGTAAAAACATAAAGGTACTGCATCAATACTATCAGTAAGTCCTTAAGTTCACCAAGCATCTTATGTCACTAGAATTCAAAAGGAATCCTGCGGATTTAGTTTGGATGGGGAAAGCGTTCGATAACCAGGGAGAATAAGGATCTAAAAATAAGGTTCTACAAGGTGTGAGAACAACATCCAAAGTAAGGGGAGACAGAAGTTACCTTTTCAAAATATCCAAGGGCACCCTTTCGTTCAGTCACTGAAAAAGTAGCAGTGGGCAGAGGCAGACCAGAGCTGCTCTGAGAGTTACATAACTTTCAGTAGAAAAAAACATTGGTTATTGATGGAGAGGAAGCCCAAAATTAAAATTCAATAGGGGAAACTACATAGATAAATATTTTTTACAGCTAGCAGAAATATCATACTGTATTTATTAACTTTAAAGTACTTCTAAAAGAGGCATAATTGTTTTAGAAGGCTAGTAGCCACCAACTGCAACTGAAATTCCCCCCTAACTACTAACCCTTTTTCTTAGCATCTGTCTACAACCACTAACATCTATTATCGCTTAAGCTTTGAATTTATATTCCGATGTATGCGGTCCAATTTATATAATCCTTCTTTCACTCTAATCTTTTCCCAAGTATTTTATATATGTATATACAACAAACACCATATCAAAACAAAACATTTTACAGCAGTCCCTCCCTTTCAATGTGAATTATTATCCTACGATCCTGTAAATGAGGAAATCCCACCCCAGACTGTGATGGTAAATTACTTTTGTACCTGTTTCAGGTTAGGAGGCCTTAAAGAAAGCTTATAGAAAAAACATTTGTCTCAATTCATAATTTTAGTTACATAATAAACTGTAGGATGATTAAAGTGTGTCAGACAGTTAATTTCTAGAATAACAATCTAGAATTTTAACTCTTAACTCTTTAACTACGTTTTACTTATAAAAAGTATGTCTCAAGGAACAGCAGATCACACTTCTTAAATGTTTGGGACTGCTTGGATCCTCTGTGTAATTCAAGGACACTTTAGGTTTTCATGCTTTCCTTCCCAGAAAATGTTAACCCATCATTGCTGCACATCTCACACTGTCCTTTATTCCTTCTCCATAGCCTATTTAGTTTGCTACTTCTCTGTCAACCAGAAAAAAAGGGCATCATACAATGGGGAATTCAAGAGTTCTATCTTCAACCAACATAAAGCACTGCTTTTTTCATCTTCTGGTCTTCTGGAGTTGGCATAATACTACTACAAAGAGTATAATTTCTATTAACAGGTTGTTTGTTTTTTCTTTTTAATCATAAGAACTATTCAACTGTACTCTACTCTAGTTCAGGAAATTTCACTAAGTGCTGAAGCCTGTTACTTGGTCTGGGAGAATAAATCCCTTATTAATATATAACATATCTAAAAGTATTAAAGGAATGCAAATTCCATAGAGCATTGTAAACCACAGGATTGGCTTGCACTTACCAAACCATATATTTATCAGCTTAGAAGTGCTAGACCTGGAAAACCTTCCAAGGCCAAATAAATGTCATTTTAAAATATATTTATGGTTACATGGGAATAAGACAGGTCAGACTACATTGCCTGATAATAAATTTTATGAAAGAAATATAACCCCAAAATTAGAGATCCATAGCACATAATCTCTTGAAGAGTATAATTTATAATAGAAATGCAGACGTGTTCTTAAGAATACTGTCACTAGAGGGTGTCATTATCACTTTTATGTCTTCAAGCAATGTGATATATATATTTAACGCTACAGATAGGGGCCTTATTAATAAGTATTAAACCACAAATTTCTCATACACATGCAAAATACATAAGAATAGATACGCTTTGAAAATTTCCAATTCTAGGAAAGCAACTTTTTTACTTTTAAAGAAGGCATTTAATGACTGCTAACCTCTTTCTCTGCAGGGTATAAAACATTTTTATAGCAGGCAGTATAATACCAATTTATGAAACTCAAGAAACAACTTTTCCTGTAGCAATCTCAGTATTATGGTTAAAAACATTTCTTGTCCTACTTAAAACTTTATCATACCTTTTTTCTATTAAATACCCTTCCCTCTACCATTTGAGCAGTCCCTTGACACAACATGCTAAAGTATGTTCAGTTCTCATTTGTGTTTAGATAGCTATGTTTTTATATTTGTCATCTAGCATGTGGCAGCACTTTACTGCAGGATTATCAACAGGTGTTTAAGTGTCAAAAAGAATGCAAGATGCAAAGAGGACAGACCATATCATCTTTTCCTGTTTGCTCTTCTCTGTCCTCCCTAGGCAGAGCCTTTCAGTTATCCAAATTACACAAGCTTCATCATAGAAGCAACTATTTTGATGCCTAGCAAAGAGTTAAGGAAAGGAAGGCTAATTGCTCAGTGATAACTAGAAGACCGTGTATAGAAGATAAGATCTACAAGTGCTAGGGCAAAAAGGTGACTAGTTAACCAACAAGGGTAGCTTTCTCCCTGCTTTACAACTCCAGTAAGCAGCTTTCAGCCCTGTTTCATTTGTTAATTTCTAAAAAAAAAAAAAAAAAAAAANAAAAACAAAAACCCTGAACAACCCCTAAAAAAACCTCAAACAAAAAAACCCCAAAAACTCCACCAAAAAATCAAAAAAAACACCAAAAAAACTAAACCCAAACACCCACTGCTAAGTCATGCTTTCTGCACATGGTTGCTGCACAGCAACAACTGAGGACCACAAAGATGACAAGGCATAAAATTTAGAATATATACTGCATGTGAGTACATCAACATATACCAAACAATTAAAGTGTTTGATGATGTCTCAAAAGAATAAAATGCTTACTGAAAAAAATCCTTATCCTTTCTGATTTACAGCATCCCACTGAAATGGGAACAGAAGATCTAATATTCAGCTAAACAATATTTGTGTTCATAGTTAAAATCAAACATGATAGCGCAACCTTTCCTCGGTCTTGTTAACCAAGATATAGTCATGCTGAGCTTCTAAAATGATGAAAAAATCTAGAACAAAAAATGAAGCATTTCTAAAAAATATTCACGTTTGTCTCCTCAAGAGTATGAGGAAATGTTATAAACAGAAGATACCAGCAAGAGAGTTTAACTTTGTTCATATTTTCAGGTGGAGAAGAGATTATGAAAGAGGTACAAAGTGAGAGTCTTTTGATAAAACGTCTCCTTAAACCAAAAAATGTCTATATCACAGACATGAAAGGTACTGATACTTACACTCTTCAGCAGTGTAAAACCTATAAATGGATCTTTAAGCATCTCACAATAGCTTTTGATAATAAGCTTGTAACTACCATTTTAAAACATAAAATTACCTGGACCTTCTAAAGGATTGTTACTGAGCAGAGATGTGTACCTATACATTGACATCTGATAGCGATGCTGGGGAGGAAGTGCAGGTGAGGGTGTGTGCATGTGTGTAGCTTTAATTATTGCCAAAATATAAAAAACTCTACACCCAGCCCCCTCACCCCCCCCAAAAAAATAGTGAATGAGGAAATTGTGGTTTAAATAGACACCACTGGAAAACTAATTTGTGTGTTTCATATTGAAAAAGATGATTAATCTGAAGAGTAGGATGTTGAGACTACGCATTTTGTCTGTAATAAAACCAGTAAAGGCTAGGCCAAAAAGGTCAAGGATAGCATATTTGTCCATCAATTATTCATATCAGAGGAAATTAACTTCTACATTTTCAAAGCAGCTGCAGCAGCTTGGTTTCTGAGAATTTTCTTACTTTCTGTAGATAACTAAGCATAGGTTTAATTGTGCTGAGCACTACTCAAAACTTTATAGAAGTTTAATATTTTATGTGTGTGCATAAGGAAGGTTATCACTGCACTGATCCAAAGGGAGAGGATAAGTAATTTCTCTACGTGTGGCCTATCAACATCTTTGCTCTTTGGGCCCTTTTTTTGTTTTATGTAGAAAGAAAACTGAATTCTTGCCAGAAAAAATAATACAGTACTCCACAAACATGCCAGATAAAGAACTGGTCTTCTCATTGTTTACAGAAAGTTAGTGCAGCACAACAGACACCTCCATTCACAATTTTTAACTATGCATGCACTTAAATATTACATACCAAAACCAGAACCTGCAGAGCAATCACTTCAAGAAAAAATTGTACTTTGAGAAATTTGCCCTTATCTAAAAGTTAGGAAAGTGGGCCCTACAAAATTTATTGTTATTAAGGAATGTTTACTGGATTTTTCTGATAGTAACATACTCTTCATACTTGAGTGCCTCTATTTGATGTTTAACTAGATCCATATCCTTGTAAAATCCTATTCCAAGCACAATTATAAAAGAAAACATGTTGAAAGTTATACTGCCTTTTAGCTATCAAGAATATTTTTCTGTACTACTTTGCAAGTCTGAGTTTACTACTCAAATATATATACATTAGTTGTCCAAACCATGTTAGACCTTAATATTGTCCCATTTCATTACACTGTAACTTTAAGGAGACCTGAAGTTAAGTTTTAGTAACTAGTTAGCAGGTTGTCAAAGACTAATACTCTGGTAAATACTACATTTACAGAGAGAACAGGCAAAGTTCAAACATTTGCTAGTATTTATTACTTGTTCATATAAGTGAGTTATTTTCTATATGTTAAAATACTAGCTGAATGCCACAACATCTGAAAAGAATGTTTTCCCCTCTAAAACAGGATAGCTAGTAAGAAAAAAAAAATTCTACTACCCACTAGAAAGGATTAAATAAAGGACAGACTACACAACTTAAAAGCAAGCAAGAACTGAAGCAGGCAAAATAGCTCCTGAAGGTGGTTGTTTGTAGAAACAGTTAATTGTTTCATACTATTAAAACATGTTTTGTGATTTCCACATGCAATTGTCATTTTAAAGCTCTCTGAAATTAAGTTTTAAACCAAATAACAAGAACAAAGCCCCTCAGGCTATTTCTGCCTGCCTGTGCTGTAGAACTCACCACATGTTCAACACTTTCTGGCAGCTACACAGAAAGAGAGCAAGGGAAAGAAGATAATCAGAATACCACACAGAGGAAGAATCTTACATCTTTCATACATAACTTTTGATAGAACACTATCTTAAAGTAAATATTTCAAAATTAGTTGAGATACCAAAAATGCATGCACTTCTCTAGTATCAAGAGATACGTTATCGAGGGCTTAGCCTTAAAAGCACAAGCTGTAGAAAGACTTATTTAAATATTTAAAGCCAAAATTAAGTATAGCATTATAGTTTTGTCCCTCGCCAGTGGCTATTCAGTTTAGACAGTATTTTTTTAATAACTACACAAGAAAAGTTTTGAAGTAGCTGAGCACACAAGATCCAAAGAATATAAAAAGATGGACATACTTAGTTTCATCCATTACTTCTACTTCTGCAGGAGCTGTGATAGGTGCATTTGAACGGCCTGCAGTTGGGTCATCTGTGTTCAGTTCTCCATTTGTTGAGCTTACTACCTGAAATCACCAGAAACACCTGAAATTACGCTAGTGCCAGACATACATTTGTCAATTCCTAAAGTTACAATACATCTTCAAAAATCAGTAATTTTTGTTAATTCTATAATTCTTTTTATTCCAATAATAGTATCTTTTCCAGCTTTTATTCCTGCTTCCCTGCGCTCCTGCCATTTTTCTTTCTTATGTACTACTGGAACTGACATCTACATGACAAACTAAAGTGAGTGGACTAGGCAAAGCAATTCTGTCAATCGGGTTTGCTGATCTCCCTCTTGTCTCTTCAGAGCCTGAAGGGAAGGCACTAACCCCTTTGCTGATATCAGTTCAGTCAGTCTTACCCTTAAGTTTCCTTCTTTGCGTGACCCAGTTCAGTGTCTCTCAAAGAGTACTCACCAGAAGAGGGGAAAACTAAGACATTCTCTAGACCTAAGAATAGGTGGTGTCTGGTTTACACTCTTAGACCACAAGAACACTTACTCCCATAAAAAAAAAAATAGATTCAACTTCATTTGCATTAATTTACTCTCAAATTTCCTTTGTAAATTTCTTGAGCCACTGGGACAGCTCTGGTTCTCTGGGAATGTTTGTTTTGACTTTAAACCAAATGGAACTCAATATTGTCTCCACTCCTGTCAGCTTTCCTGCATGACAAATGGAGCTACTCCAGAGGTCTCTCCCTCATTCACCTCACAGAACCTGCCAGGAAGATGGTTAACTGGACAAGATGGACAACTGCATATCTGGTCAGGGCAGCTGACAGCGCTGACTCATTAAAGTATCAAGAGGTCTGCTAGCTATAAAGTAGCAGCAAACACTTGGCCAAGCAACATTGCACAAAAATATCATCCTGGCCAAATAATGTAAGAGCCTGCAGAAAACATCTGTAAAACATCATCAGCTGCAGGAAGGTGGACAAGTAGGTGTTCATAGTTCAAGACTCTTACCAGCTGTTGCCTGAAGGTCAGAGACTAAAGTAGAAGAAAGCAGAGGGAAGGAAAGTCATCATCATAATGTTACTAATTCCCCCCACCCTTTCAAGCTCTACTCTTAATGTAGCAGCTATGTCTCATCTATTTATAACCAGAGCTAATAGCCTTGCCTATTCAGGTTTGCATTGTAGTTCCTATTTTAACTAAGTACAGAGCTTCAGAAGTTTGCTGAACTTAAGCCATTTTCCATGCCATGTGTCTACATCAGGCTGAGTTTTCTTCTTTTTTGAGTTTCACTAAAATAGTAACCATTACCAAAACAAACCCCTCAGCCCAGTAACACCACAAACGGAAAGGTGTCCGAGACTGCAAGAATCCAACTACTTAAATTTTGGTCACTATAACTGGAAAACTTCTGGGAGATTGGATTTGATTTCTGTGATGATGGGTAAGTCAGTGGAGTTTCAACCAGGTGGCTTAAGCTTAGTTTCAGATCATTGGGGATGGCATAAGCGCTAAACATTCAGTGACAGAAATAGGTAGGAATTGTACTTAAACAAATCATAAGATGGTGGGTCAGGCATCTAAAACTACACACCCTGGGTTAGTAATTATTTTTTTTTTTAAAGTATGTTAGTATTTGTTGTCATCATTGTCCATATTTACCAGTAAGGGGAAATACTATGATCCCAACCACCTCACCAGGTATTTTACTGAGCAGATAATTTCATTGCTTCTTGTGAAATTTCCAGTTGTAACAGTGATATGCAGGGCAGGAACACATGGTGTTTGCATGGGAAGTACTTGCTAAATGAGAGAGGATTGTTCTTGAAAATGTAAGGGTAAAAAAAATTACTCAACTTGTCCACTAAATGAGTTTTGGATCCAGAGGATCCAGATCATTACTACATAGCTAATCATAACTGCAGCCTGCACTAATAAAGCAATGCCACACAATTAAGATTGTAGTCATCCTTGCCTACAGTCCTAATCATTCAGAAATTCTGGTCCATGATCCAGACTTAAAATGGACTTTTCTAAAGAGATCCTCAGACCTGTGCTCAAGGTTTAGTAACAATGGTTGATCAGAAACAGAAGCCTTTGTCTTCAGTTTACTCAAGTAAGGGTAGGGTACATCAAGAAACAACAAGACAAGTATATGCCTCTTTCTGGATGGGAAGCAAACCCATACACCTTAGCACTCCTGACTGTTGTCAAGAACAGGTTTACACAGGTATTACAAGAACTATTTTCTTCTCTTTTCCTACAAAAAGCAAATGAAAACATTTATGAGTTTTACTCAAATATCAAACACACTGCCCAATTCTAGCATCTACGGAGCTTTCATATGGCATTCTCCTTCACACTTCTTTCCCAGGTATGCCTATTCAATAATTTTTTTCCACCTTCTTGGACAGAAGATTCAAAAAAAGGGGTCAAACTCAAGCATGTACAGATTCTTCATTTGAACTGAAAAACATGAAAGTAGATAACTAAGAATCTTTCCCACATTAATAATCTAGTTATGAATATTATTTTTCAACAATAGGTTGAAAAAATCCGTCTTTCCCTTCTGATGGATAAAAGAGTTAGGAGAAAGTGAAAACATTTTGATGGGAACAAAACTGTATCTAAGCACATTTTTATAGTCTGTGCTTCTATCACGGTTAAAGGAAATCTGTTTTGGAGAAGCAAGGCAGATCAGCAAAAAAACATTTGCTACTCTGGTTCAACATTCATAGATGGCTCCCATCAGCCTTTGTCAACAACTGTCTTCTGGTCTCTTTGGAGCCTCTGCTGGCAATTGTTAAAAGAACACCTGCAAGATTTAAGCAAGTTATATAAACAAAAAGCCTCCTGGTTTATGACTTCAAAACTGAATAGTATTTCTTGAAAGTGGTTTCCTTTAGTGGGAGGAGTCTTTCTTTTTAAGACAAGATTTGTCCTAAGGTGATATTTTATTAATTTAGGATGACTGTTGTCTCTACGAAACAAACTTTGTAGAAACCTTCACACTAGATTGCAGAAGACTGTCCTGCCTCACTCTGGTTTATCTCTACCAAAGAGATAAAGATCAAGGAGAAAGAGACCTCAGTCCTTCCCATATACATACACCAGACACATCCACCAAATACAGAAACAAATATGATCAAGTATAACTGCCTGTTGCATGGCTTAGTTTAGATGGGAGGAAAACAGAGTTCATCTTTCTGGAAGGAGTTGTGACCTCCAAAAGCATAAGTGAACCAAAGGGTATCAATAGATTGAAAACCAGCATCGGCCATGCGTCTTCAGAATCATAAATGCCCCGAGATTCACTCTACTACTGCTGAAAACCACTCCAGGAATGGTCTCAGTAAGATGAAGAACCAAGAATTAATACACTTGCAACAGAGCAAAATACTTACCTTTAAAAAAAAAAAACCTAACAAAGACTCATTTGAAGGAGCGCAAGAGACAGGCTCCTGCTTCAGTTCCAGTATCAAGTAAGGCTACAACTGTATGATCTTACAATCATAAGTTCTGTACTTTGCTAAAATAACCTACAATGCCAGAAGCTAATTCCCTGTGACATCAGTAAAACATTTTCCAATCTGACCAAAAAGTGCACTTGGTAAAAGACTGACAACGCAGGGTAAATGCACTTCCCTCTCTCAGACTACATCCCAATCACCTCAAAAAAATCAGCAAAACACAGGTAGAAAGATATGGGAATATAACAAAATTGAACAAGAATAAGTCACCTGGAAGACAGCTTATGCACTGAAGGTGTGGTACACCAAATTCTGTACCCAGGATGTACCACAAATAAGGCACAAAAAAGGTTCGTCGTAGTGTGTCCACATAAAAAGCTAAAACTTTAGGAGAGAGAACCAATACAAAAAACTAACATTGCTTAAAGAGAAACTTTTAATTTAATTTCTCTTATGATATGAGTTGGACTGGATTTCCTCAGTAGCCTGATGAAAGATGGGAGGCACAATCCATTTCTTAATAGATTCCTATACAATTGTAGTGAAAAAGTGTGGATATTGAAGTTATGTTTTTGCACCTAACAATTCTGTTAACAAAAAGCACATGAACATTTTTCCATGAATAGTCACAGAATTAGATTTCTGAAAACTAATATTTTAAACTAAGTTTCAAATTACAAGTGTTGCAATGTTGAAGACTAGCTTAGGCTACTCACTTATATACAAGTGGGAGATTAACCACTAAACTGAAAACCTAAAACGTCTTTAAGCACTTTGATAACAGATCTTATCCTGGATGAAATTTAGTTCCTTCAAATTTAATCAGTTCCTTGAGTTTCATTTGAAGAGCACATATATATGGGACCTGATGAGATACATCTGCGGGTCCTGCGGGAACTGGCAGATGAAGTCGCTAAGCTAATAGCCATCATATTTGAGAAGTCGTGGCGGTCTGGCGAGGTTCCTGCTGACTGGAAAAGGGGAAACATAACCCCCATTTTCAAAAAGGGAAATAAGGAAGACCCAGGGAACTACAGGCCAGTCAGTCGCACCTCTGTGCCTGGCAAGATCGTGGAGCAGATCCTCCTGGAAACTCTGCTGAGGCACATAGAAAACAAGGAGGTGACTGGTGACAGCCAGCATGGTTTCACCAAGGGCAAGTCATGCCTGACAAATTTGGTGGCCTTCTATGAAGGGGTTATGGCAGCAGTGGACAAAGGAAGAGCAACTGATGTCATCTACCTGGACTTGTGCAAGGCATTTGATACTGTCCCACACGATATCCTGGTCTCTAAATTGGAGAGAAATGGATTCGACAAATGGACCACTCAGTGGATAAAGAACTGGCTGGACGGTCGCACTCAAAGAGTTGCAGTCAACGACTCAATGTCCAAGTGGAGACCAGTGACAAGTGGCGCTCCTCAGGGGTCGGTACTGGGACCTGTACTGTTCAACATCTTTGTCAGCGACATGGACAGTGGGGTCGAGTACACACTCAGCAAGTTTGCCGATGATACCAAGCTGTTTGGTGAGGTAGACACGCTGGAGGGGAGGGATGCCATCCAGAGGGACCTGGACAGGCTGGAGAGATGGGCCCAAGACAACCTCATGCAGTTCAACAAGGCCAAGTGCAAGGTCCTGCACATTGGTCAGGCAATCCCAAGCACAAATACAGGCTCAGCGGGGAATGGCTGGAGAGCAGCACTGAGGAGAAGGACCTCGGGGTGCTCATTGACAAGAAGCTCAACATGAGCCAGCAATGTGCGATCGCAGCCCAGAAGGCCAACTGCATCCTGGGCTGCATCAAAAGAAGGGTGGCCAGCAGGTCAAAGGAGGTGATTCTGCCCCTCTACTCCGCTCCCGTGAGACCCCACCTGGAGTACTGCATCCAGCTCTGGAGTCCTCAGCACAAGAGGGCCATGGACCTGTTGGAGCGTGTCCAGAGGAGGGCCACGAGGATGATCTGAGGGCTGGAGCACCTCTCCTATGAGGAGAGGCTGAAAGAGTTGGGTCTGTTCAGCCTGGAGAAGAGAAGGCTCCGGGGAGACCTTGTTGCGTCCTTCCAGTACCTAAAGGGGGCCTACAGGAGAGCTGGGGAAGGACTTTTTACTAGGGCATGTAGCGACAGGACAAGGGGGAATGGATTCAAATTGGAAGAGGGCAGGTTTAGATTAAACATTAGGAAGAAATTTTTCACTTTGAGGGTGGTAAGGCACTGGAACAGGTTGCCCAGAGAGGTTGTTGAGGCCCCATCCCTGGAGGTGTTCAAAGCCAGGCTGGACGTGGTCTTGGGCAACCTGGTCTAGTGGGAAGTGTCACGACATCATGGTCTCTAAAGTGGAGAGACATGGATTTGACCACTTGGTGGATAAGGCACTGGCTGGATGGCCATACTCAAAGGGTGGCTGTGGTCAACAGCTTGATGTCTAAGTGGTGAGCAGTGATGAGTGTTGCTCCTCAGGGGTCGGTACTGGGACCAGTACTATTTAACATCTTTGTTGGTGACAAGGACAATGGGATTGAGTGCACCCTCAGCAAGTTTGCCAATGACACCAAGCTGTGTGGAGTGGTCAACACGCTGGAGGGGAGGGATGCCATCCAGAGGGACCTGGACAGGCTGGAGAGGTGGGCCCATGCAGACCTCACAAAGTTCAACAACGCCAAGCGCAAGGTCCTGCACATTGGTCAGGGCAATCCCAAGCACAAATACAGGCTGGGCAGAGGGTGGATTGAGAACAGCCCTGAGGAGAAGGACTTGGGGGTATTGGTTGATGAGGAGCTCAACATGAGCTGGCAATGCACACGCAGACCAGAAGGCAAACCATATTCTGGGCTGCATCAAAAGAAGCACAACCAGCAGGTCAAGGGAGGTGATTCTGCCCCTCTGTTCTGCTCTCATGATACCTCCCTGGAGTACTATGACCAGATTTGAAGTCCTCAGCACAAGAGGGCCATGGACCTGTTGGAGAAAATCCAGAGGAGGGCCACAAAGATGAACAGAGAGCTGGAGCACCTCTCCTATGAGGACAGGCTGAGAGAGTTGGGGTTGTTCAGCTTGGAGAAGAGAAGGCTCCGGGGAGACCTTAAAGCAGCCTTCCAGTATCTGAAGGGTACCTACAAGAAAGCTGGAGAGGGTCTTTTTACAAGGGCACGTAGTGATAGGATGAGGGGTAATGGCTTCAAACTGGAAGAGGGCAGATTTAGAATAGATATTAGGAAGAAATGCTTTACTCCGAGTGTGGTGAGACACTGGCACAGGTTGCCCAGAGAAGTTGTAGATGCCCCATCCCTGGAAGTGTTCGAGGCCAGGTTGGATGGCGCTTTGAGCAACCTGGTCTACTGGGAGGTGTCCCTGCCCATGGCAGGGAGGTTGGCACTCAATCTTCAAGGTGCCTTCCAACCTAAACCATTCTATGATTCTATGAAATAACATATCAAATGTCTAAACTTCAGTTGCTTGCGCTGATGTAAGTGTATGTTCCCTCAAAAAGAGAGATAGTGAAAGCCTAAAACAATGGAACTAAGAAACACGTAGCAGAAATTCTACATACAAAAAGATCCATAGTTTTCCACACGTGTTTTAATTTCAGTTTGGCAATTGTGAAGTAGGGAATAATAGGAACATTCTGAACATTACTGGAAAACGAGCTTAATATGAAAACAGTAATCATGTCATGCACTACAGGAAACTAGTATTACATAATGCAAAATGACCAATTAAGTCATGCAAAGAAGCAGAAAATACCTGTACAGAGCCACCATGTCTGGCAGTTGCTAGGTGAGCCCTCAAATGGTGTGGATTGGCTTGCTGTGAGTCCCAAGCTGCCCTATGGTCTGTTGACTATCATTTTTGAATGGATTAGGAATATATGCAAAAGAAGAAATAAATCCCAAAAATAAACAATTCATGCATTAATTAATATATTTTATTTTTTTAAAGTGCAGATGCACTACATACTCAATTCCTGTACAGATTGTATATCGATATTATCTGCATACTTACATATGCTTACACATATGTTTTCATAAAGAAGTAAAGTAGCTAAAACTCAGAATTCCTAGTAAGAAACAAAGTACACCAACACAAGCCCTGTAACTTAGCTTAGGTAAATGGTCACAGATCTAAATTCCTAATGCTTTTACCCCCTTGGTCATTTAAAAAAGTGAAAATATATATATCTGTTTGAACCCCAACAGATGATATAGTATATGGGGAAGAGGCAGTGATTAAAACAGAGAACTAAAAAAATTTAAATAGGTATCAGCAGAAAGAAAATTCACTACTGACATAAGCTATGTTATATCACAGCATCAAACAAGCAACCTTTTAGGACATTTTAAGGACTACAGATGAAGAAATACATTAAGAGTGACCTACTTAAATCAAAGGAAAATAAATCTGTAGTCATTTTATTTTGGAGTTCTAATAAAAGCAACAACATAGCACAATTCATTAGACAAAAGACAAAGTAATGCTGCTAATCTTACATGAGCAGTTTACCTGATTTTTGGACTGTTGTGTTTTATCTCTGTGCTGATGTGCTTCTCTGTTTGAAGACAGTGCAGGGTCTGAATGTATTGAAGCCACTGGAGTAGGCTACAAATATAAATAATATGTAGCAACTGGTAAAAACCCATAAATTTCTAAGTCTTACCAAGAGTTACTGGTTTGTAATAGAAATTAATCTTTAAATCAGATAGTTTCCCATAACTCAAGTTATCAAATTAAAGCGAAAGATTCATTAGGTATTTAATAATACCCAAAAGAAAAAAAGGCAAACCAAGACTTACACAATTTCATGAAATAGCAATCCTGAGTATTATCAGACATTAACTTTCTGAAAGACTTTATGCTGTTATTTTTTGCTGTTAGCAGTTCAGACATTCTGATGAAAGTCTGAAGAAAGGCTTCAAGTAATTTTTAATGCTAAACACTGAAAAAAGATTTAGCAATAAAATACTATGATTCTTTCACACAGTCACACAAGGAACTTCAGGGTAAAACATATAATCTGAAATTGTCCAACTTACACACACCACCCTTTCCCTACTTATTAAAAAGAAGCAAGGAAAAATTTGCAGTCCTAAAAAATTAATCTTTTACCCTTTCTTTAAAGAATATAAACACAGTCTTTTCTGGAACTTTAGATGTACTGTGATGGAAACTGATATTCTGCATCATATTTCATTAGAACTGCACATAAAGTAGACAAGTTTCTTTATAATGAACTAATAAACATCTGGAGTATACTTCAGATGCAGAGAAGCAATTGCTCTATATTTTAAAAATACTGGGAGAAATAAAGTCCCCAAAGCAAGAAAATACATGCAATAATGACAATCACATGCAAAGTTTTAAACTCCTTCAACTCAAAAAACAGTCTGAATTCCTACAACCTCATTTTGGATGGAACAGATATTTACTTTGATATTAAGAGTGCGTGTTTGGAAAGAGACTCAATATGAAACATACTAAGCCAAAAGATAATGTTTGAAGATGGAGCCGAAAATGGATTTGTAATAGCAGCTGTTCACAACTCTAACAGCAGCCATGAGATGCACATGCATTCTGAAACTCAAGACTAACACTGGCTCAAAACTGATCACACAAAAAAACCACAGTATATGACTAATAGCTTAATTATACTCACCAACTTTTTGCCAGTCCAATCATATTCATAATCAAACACATAGCCTTTCTGATCAAGTAAGTCTGTGAAGAGCTTTCTTAAGTAGTCATAGTCCGGCTTTTCAAAAAAATCTAGCCTTCTTACATAATGTAGATATGTAGCCATTTCTGCTATATAAATAAGAAATGTACATAATTGTCATACCTGTTTTAATGGCACTCAAAAAACAGTAGTTATTAGATTTTAAAGCAACTTCTACCTCTCACTATGAAACCTGAACAGTTGTTCACCATAAATCTGTGAATTACCGGAAAGAAAACTTATTAATAGTAATAATAATCAAGATATACTGCCATATTCTAAATGTATCCTACCAAGTGACCTCCCACTAATTTTCCCTTTGTATTACCTGTCGAGATCTTCCATTCAACTTTCCAATCCTGATGCACAGTGTGTCAAAAAAGTGGGGAAAGAAACACCTCTACTTCTCAAATTTTTTGCAATTATTTTTACAAAGACAAGCCTAAGGAAAGGTAAAGAGGGAGGTATATGAATGTACAGGGTAGACTGTCTCAAAGAACACCTGTTAATGGAATGTAACCTTCCTTTAAGAGAGGATCCGCATGTATGTTCTGAAGTGGGCAACTGCAACTGTCCTGACAAAAACCATTCTGTAATAGCTCTAGTGAGCTATACCTATAGTATGACTATGGAAGGCTGCAGCAGCACTGAATGCTTCAGGCATCATGTTATGAGAAGGTTTTGAGCAGAACTGGCAAATATCCTGAACAGAAACACTGCAGAGAAGTACTAAGGTTACCTGAGCTCTTGTAGAATGACTTCCGACCAGTGTCAGTTTAATATCGCTGTTTAAATACCATGTCAGCATACAAATGGAGATGCATTTGGGTAGGTGTTACATGGAAATTATAAGATTCTCCCAGTAGTGGAGACAACTAGGGAGATTTCTGAAAGGGCCTAGACCTGTAAAGATAAAAGGAAAGAGCTTCCCTAGTCATTAAAGGGTATGAAGTACAGACTGCACACTAGCAGCCAGAACCTTCTAGTAAAGACAAAAGTTCCAGCACAAACCTCTTGGCAGGTGAGAAAAACATACAGAAGTCCCATGCTTGATAATGGGTATAAGCCATGAAAGACTTCTGAGAGAACAGCCATAAGGAACAAGCATCCTTATGGACAGAAGATTACAAGAATCCAAGGGCTGAAAGGGAGGACCCATGAACATCTGAAGCACAAGCTTCAAATCTCATTGAGAAACTGCTCAGATGTGACTACATTTGAAATAACTGTCTCTGGAATCAGTGAAATGAGGGGCATGTGGAAATACAACAGCCTAGGAAAACCGCAGATGGCAAAGAAGAGGTAAGTGTTAATAAGCTTTCGCAAAAGACCAAGTTCTACAGGTCCTTCCACTCCAGCGTGTATTATAAAAACTAATTAAAAGTACTGGAAGAGTGACGAGAGCAACAACCTAACCATACTGAAATTGTGATTCATTCAGACTGCATCCATCCACACCTTCCTGTTATAGAAAGCAAAAAGAAAAAAAAAAAACCAGAAAAAAATAATCACATTGCAGTAGTTTGGAATAGAGTACCACAATCTGATATGGATCAGGTGAAGCACTTGACCTGAGTCCTGGGACACGAGTTCCAGGTGGACAAAGCTCTTAAATTCTAACTTGTTTAGGAATCTGTGTAACTCATGAAAGAGTGGGAAACCACCCATGGGCAAGCCATTCTGAGAAAAGTAGTGACTCCTCACTCTCAAGCCAAAATGGCTGTTCACATGGTCCCAAAGAACAAGAGAAGGCGCCTCTATATGACCAGAAATTCAGAGGATGAATAAGGTTACAAGTAGATGCCACGCGCACTCACTAATCCTATGAAGAAGTATGTTTGTTAGAAGCAGCACAACAGTATCACTACACACTCACCCCGACCCACACATAACATTCCAGTAAGTCTGGAGAAGCTGACATTTTGTGGTACAAACAAGGTGCTGTAAGAACCCTATCTTCTGACAGAGTATGGCTGAGAAGTACAGAGGCAGTGCTAAGACTGAGCTATGCTAAGTTAAACTCTTTCAGAGATAGTGGGGTAGAAAGAGAGAAGTGAAGGTTTGAGACCAGCTTGATAATAAAAAGTTGCTAGGCAGCATATTGTTGGTGCTGTCAAGAATGCACCACAGGACAATGCTGCTAAGACATCCCAAATGACTCAGTTATGACAAAAAGAAGAGTATTAAGCACTATGGTTTAGGCATGAGCAGATGGAGCAGTGGATAGGAGGAATTCCTTGGCACCTAAGGTCCAGCTCAGCAGACAAGCAAGACTTCAGTAACACGAGGCAAGGAGACCAGTCTTTGAAGAAGGTGGAGAGAAATGTTGACACATTGCTAGGGACCTCTTTAACCATACTTTCCCAATGTAAACTGGAACCAAAAGCATGCAAGGCCTGTCTTCAGAGGTATGCAGGCTGGAACTGAGCCATTTAATGCAGCTGAATCTGTTACAACTGGCTGACTCCAAAAAAAAAAAAATCAAATACCATCCTTTTCATGCACTTGAAGCAGAAATTCCTTTAAATCCTTGCTTGTATTTTAGACAAGGCTTGAAAGAGCAGTAATGTTGCATATTCAAGGACAGTAACATTCCACAGAACAGGGGATAAAAAAAAAAAGATAAGTGTTTCAGACGTGGCAAAGACTCTCACTGATGCTACAGCGTTCTCTTGCCTTACGGAACATCAATCAGCTATCTCAGTCTGCAGAGTGACTGAAGAGAAGTGAAATGATGGTGGATGCACTTCTCATACTATTCTATGTCTTAAGTGTCAAGAAGGACAGGAGGGAAAGGTAGAAAATCTTTGGATACTTGACATGTGAAAAATTCCACATACAAGAATATATTTATTATGAAAATGTACGTTTGCACTACCAAAGAGGTTTATCTCCTGTGTTCTCCAAGGTCAAAATACCTTTTCCCTGTTCCATTTTCAGATCCAATTCTGTTAACAAGCATGTACTTGATTAATTTAGTGGAAACAGTACACTAGCTATATGGAGCTACTCATGCACAATTATTTCCAGGAATTGCACCATATATACCTTAAATTAGATATTTATTTTTTAAAGGAATCTAGCAACTAAATAAAAATCAACATACAAGACATGCATTCATTACTGGATGCAGAAGATTTATATTCCAGCAGATTTCCCCCCCCCCGCCATTTAAACTTTTGTCAATTCAACAAACACAAGTTCAGATATTTCCTCTAAGTTCTGTAACAGAAGTCAATTTCACTTGATTATATATTTTTTTTAATACATAGAAGAAAGTGAAATGAAAAACTAAGAAAAATTGATAATGGACTAATTTTAACCATAGGATTGGAAAGAACTTCAAAAGGCCATGTAGTACGCTACCCTATCCCATAGCAAATCAGTTACAGCCTTATGGCCTGGTTTGTTTTCACACAACCTCAATGAAAGAACTCCATAGTCTCACTGGCAATGACAATCCCTTCGTGCTTTTCACTGTAGTTGAAACACAGGAGCTCAAGTCTAAACTTAACTGTTTTGGATTACATCCATTACTTTGTCCTGGATGCCGTGGCTGTAGCAAACTGATTCACATTTGCAGCTGCCAAAAGGTACAGAAGAACTTCTTTCCCTCAAAATCTTGACTAAACAAACCTTCGTACCTTCAGTCTCTGCTGACAGGTCTAGCAAATATGGCACATAAGCACTGCCACTTCTTTATAAGATACCCTCAGAATAGGATACATTTTCTTGAAGTACAGTCCCCAAAATTGAACATACTGCTTCAGCTGAGGCTTTACAGGATGAAGTTGAGTAGAAATGGCAACTCATGTGTCTTTCAGGCTATATCTTGTTTATATAATCCAATTTAGCATAGGGGTTTTTTTGTTTGCTTTTAAAAATATAACAGCATGACACTGTTCACTTGCATTTACTTTGTGACTGACTGAGTTTGAGACATTACCTAAGGAAACTGTCCGTACCCAATAATTCTTAATTTGTATTTGATCCTATCTTCATGTACTTCCTTGAATATGATTTATTGAACCTTATATTTTTAAGACTGTATTTTGTAATCTGTCAGGATCCTTTCATTCTAACCCCACTGTCGAGCCTACAAAATTCAAACTTATCATTTGCAAGTTTAATAAACATTCTCATTTATGCAAGGCACTCAAAAGTACAGAACAGACCCAGCACAAATCTCTGTGGAATACCATTTCATGTCTCAAATTTGGCAAAATTGTACTTAATTACTTCAATTACTCTTCCCATAGTAGATTCCTCTTGATTATGCTTTTAACATTACTTGTGAGGGTATTTTAAAAGAGCGCTGAAAGCAAAAGTACTAAGATTTTATGACATAAAACATCTGCCTCCTGTCCACACAGCCTGCTGTGGACAGTATTTCCTTTCATAAGAGGAAATTAAATCAGTTTGTCATAGGCTATTCTCAGCAAATCCATTTTGCCTATCAATAAGATCGTGATTATTTTTCAAGATGTTTATTTTTACTGTGGTAAAATCATGTCCACATCACGTGTGTGTCCTCTGTCCCAACCTGGTTAGTCCAACTTTTAAAAAATGTCATATTTGCTTCTTTCCAATTTTCCAATACCTCATTGATTCTCAGTGCACTTAAGGAGAACTAGGAGTGACATCTAAAACTACTTCCAAGCTATTTTAAATATTATGTCAAGCTGTTCCTAATGCATCTTGTTTTGAAAGGGGATATGAGATCAGATTTGAGATCAAAAAGCTTGCAAAATTTTTTGTGTGAAGTATATACTAGTTGATCACCATAAGAATATGTATCATAATATTTTTTTATTGTGTCCTTTAGAAGAATCTGTCTTTGAAGAACACCAGCATTATCCTTTGAAGCAGCTCCAAGATAATTCTTGTATTTATCACCATAGTACCTAATACACATATTTGGAAGCATTATTTTATTTTTAAAACCTGATGTTAAACAATTATCTATGACAGTTTCTTTTTCTCAATCATACCCAACTTTTTTATTAACAGTAGACATTACCTGGGAAGTTTTCACACAGTTCTTCTATTGGGGTTGCTCGTTTTGTGTCTCCAATTTTCTGGTAACGTTCTTTTAATGTATCAGCCTATGATACGAGAACAAAACAAGCTTCTGAAGTTAAACTTTCAAAAGACACTTTCAAAAAGAAAAAGATCATGGCAAGAAAAGCTAATGATCTGGAAAACAGAGGAAAATATCAAAAATCACTACCTTTAAACCTTGCCACGGAAGGCTTCCTCTCAGAAAATACATAAACATATGACCTAAAGCTTCCAAATCATCTCTTCTACTTTGTTCTGAAACAAAATTCAAATACTGTTAGAACATTCAATCTGCATAATTTTACAGTATATTTAAAGTTAGCTTACAAATTATGTAAAATAATTGGGAGGTATAAAGTACTTGAAATCAAACTAAGCATGTGGGGGGCTGCTTGTGTACTATGGACTCCATTAAGAACACAGCTGAAAAAAAATGCAGATGCAGACTGCAGGTATATTCATCTCAACAGTGCTTTAAACAAATTATCTCACCATAAGATATTGTTCTTATTTTAAAATGTATTTTGACCCTTTACATATATACATATATAACTGCATTTTAATTCTGATATTTTTCACTCCATTAGTTGTGAACTTGAAACAATTTTTAAAAGCTTTAACTGAACTCATTTTCCCCCTATACAATCATGGAAAAGATGGTATGTTTCTCAGTGATCTGTTATGGAATTTCTGAGTACGCCAAAGGTGAACTGAAGAAGGCTCAGAAGTCTTATTATTTGATCAGAAAGCAGCATGAAGAGGCATGTACATACAGCCTGCTCTCAAGTTTAGCTGACTTGAAAGCTGAATTACAGAAGACAATGTCTGGCATGCCTACAATTTTTCACGCATAGTAGCACAGGGGCAGTCCTTCAAAAAGTTCACAGAAGCTTAAAAAAAATGGAAGTAACAAGCAAAATGCAGTGCATTCAAAGTTTTAAAAGTATATTTCATATTAATTTTAAGTAAAATCCATTATTCTTAGAAAAACAATGCAATACAGAATAGTAAAAGTCCTTAAACGGTGAGTAGAAAACAGATTTTTGCATTTTCACCCGACTTCATTCTGTACTGCTGTTGAAACAACTGTTACACAGTGTATTATGTTTTGTAGTAACAGGTAGTATTTACTTATAACTTTGATTTCCTTCCTGACATAAGGCAGAAAAAAAAAATATTAACACTGTTTCTAATCAGTATTTTCACAAAGACAAAATCACTATGCTTTGACACCAATAGAAATGGAGTGGAAAAGTAAACGAAAAAATGTTTGTTAGATTTTGAACACAGGAAAGTTGAAAAAGCCAACCTGGCTTTGATCTGATTAACACAAAATATTGCCACCAATACACTGCATCTGAAAAACAATTCTTAATCTTCATATAAAGAGAACAATTTACTTATTACTCTGTCTTTTTTCCCCCGTTTTCTCATTTGAACACCGAGTAAACATATACTAGCAAAAGAATAAGAAAATACCCCAAAAAATGCATGGTAATTCAGACCATGGGCTACACCTAGCCCCTTACTTCTTCACACATCTGCGAGCCATGCAAGGCTCTTTCACAGTCATTTCTCCTTCACTTGTTTCCATGTTTCCAATTCCCTTGCCAACACTCCTTTTGTTTGTGTCCACTCCACCATTCTTGTTATCCACTGCTGCCAGCTTTCTCAGGGGGTGCCCTCCAGACAATCTGGTCTTACTTGAACTTCTCTGGCAACCCTGTAACATCCCATTTGCTGACCACACGCTATCCTGATGCAACCATGTAGGTTAAGAAAAAAGCAGGAATAACCAGTAGAGTTCTGTGCCTGACAGGTTTCAGTACGTGAAGGAAAAGTTGACTCCAGTTGGATGCAGAAATCCTGTGATCTTCATGAGACAGGGTGGACATGGAGATAACGAGCACTTCATGAGCACTGCCCATGACAAGTGTTTTGTGCAATGCAGTGTTTATTTTATGTAAGCCAGATCAGTGGTAAGATGGTGGCAAACCATACAAAAATGTTACAAGTGCACAACAGATGGCCTATCTAAGGGCAACACTAAGGTACAGCCCACAAAAATGTATTGGAAAGTTCTATTTGATCTTTGCTAAGGGACAATAATTCCTCTCATGCATTAACTTCTAGAGATTATGCTGATGAAAAGTTAACCTCTTCTCCTTTAAAAAAAAAAATCCAAACCCAAACCACTTTGAGGTAATTGCTCCTTCACTGAGAGTCCTCTCTATGAAAGGAGAAACTTTCAATCTTTACCCTGAAATGATTTCTAATTAAGAGGTTTGGGGTTTTGGTTTTGTTGTTGTTTTGGATTTTTTGTTTGGTTGGTTTTAGTTTTTGTTATTGTTGTTGGTTTGGGGGTTTTGTTGGTTTGAGTTTCTTTAAACAAGCTTTGGACCATTGGAGATATTTCTGTGGGAACTAGTTCTAGAGTACACCATCCGAATTCACAATGTCCTCAAGAATCTCCCATGGGAAAGGGGTTTTGTTTGTTTTAATTTTTGGGGAAGGGTTTTCTTATGTAGAATCCATTTGAGTTCTTCACTGGGCACTTTGGAGTAATTAAAAGTTAGTAGTAAAATACCCTTTCCTATGGATGGAATTCTTCAAGATAAGCCTGAGAAACAGGCAAACCAAAGATTATATTCCTATTGTGGGAAGAAGGGCCTCTGAAAACTGGAAAAACACCTAGCAGTGGACTAGCATAGGAAAACAAGAAGATTTCAAGCATCAGCTGGAGGAAGGGCTGCTGATGTACGCTGATCCTAGTGCATCACAATTTAATGAGATAGAGAGGATCTGTTGCCTAAAGGGTAATACAATCATAAGATGACAAACACACAATAAAGCTTTAGGGCACATGGTCTCCTGTCTCTCAGGGAGGTCACCTGAAGCTAGCTAAATTAGTAAGAAACTAATACCTGTTATTTAGTTCATAAGCTATAGACAAATCAATCATCTCGATTCAAATAGGTTGATTTTAAAAAGAACTAGAACCTCATTCAGCAGGCTATCTCCAGAAATTATCTTTTTTTAGCATACACAATAAAGTAACTGTAACAGGTCAAAAACCAGACATTCAGTCTTCAGTAAGTATCCATGATAGACACTGCATTACTCCTCCAAATAAAGTTTTACTGCTTGCTATAGGAATGCTGAAACAGGAGAAACATAACATCTACCTGGATCAGGAAACACAGTATTAGCTATGAGGATGATTACATGGTTTGATACACAGACTCCTTACTGTAATCACAAAGGAGATGGAAAGTGACAATCTATATTTCCTGAACTGTCAGTCTATAAAGTTCAGCAAAAATAAATTTAAAAGTCATCACCCAGAGTTTGTAATCTTACTAAAATAATAACATTCCATACCATAATATAACTTGAGGGAAAGAATAACATCTCTTCCTGAACAAAATCATGAATCCTGAAGTTAATGACTCTGGTTCATAAAAATGAAGTTGCATGCCAATTTTATCATAAGCACACATTGCATGCCATACTGTTGTGTTAAGAACAATGTGGACTTTACGGAAAAAATCCTATTTTCAGTTATACTTTTAATTAAGGAAGCAAAGATTTATTTAGCTCAGGTTGTAGTAGAAGCATTTTTTCATGTAATTTATGACTTATAAGGTTAGTTTATACAGAAAAAGGTATTTATCTAGGACAGCTACAATTTTGCCCCTGAGATCCAGTGACAATTGAGTGGGTAGGATAAGGAGACTAGTAAAATTCCTGTTCCTATGAGGGTCCTAGGTCTGGAAAATGACTTCATCCTCCACCACAGGCTCAGTGACAACTGAAAGCTGCTAGGACTCCTGGAGGGCCATCACCACAAAGCACAGCCTGTAACTTCAGAAAACAGTTTTTTCTTTGAGTTTCTGGAAAAACTCCAGGATTTAGGCTAATACAATTTTAGGTCCAAATGTTTATTGTTCTTATAATAAGAAAAGCATTAGAATTGATCCAATAGAGAATTATTTTTTTCTGGTTTAGATTACAAAAATGTCTGGCTCCTAGAAAACCAATTTTAAATCTAGAACGTATGACAGCTCTGGTAACACAGTAGATCTAATATAAAGGTAAGGGTGAGGGTTTTTTGGTTTTGTTTGAAGATAAGTACTGCTTAAAGAAATTGACTTCATTTGGCTTTTCAATTAGCATTAAAGACCAGAATTGTTTCATTTCCAGAAGAGTCTCAGGCACTCGCTGTAAGATAACTAACCTCTGCCTCTTCAATAATTAAGCACTACCAAGAAAAGACCAATACAACCAAGGATATTGGCTGTTCCCCAGAGACCATTAGAGACAGCCATATTATAGCAATTACAACTTCACATGACTACACTTCCTGCAGCCAAATAACTTAGACAACAATTCAGGATGCTGTTTTTCTGAATTTAGGGAAATCCCAAAACAATTACTAATTTAGATTTCCAGGAAATACAGAAAATTGTATGATTTCTACAGACACAGATTTTTGTCTTTCTTAAGCTCCCAGTCAGAATATAACAGAGACAAACTCCCAGCTTGGGACAAAACTACTGGAAACATTTGATCAAATGTATGTTTCTGGAACAAAATATTATTGAAATAATTGGCTACATGATATTCAGTAACTATAATTCGCCTTCTATGTACACCTCAAAAGAGTAAGCCTTGGTAATTTTGTGCAAGTTTTGAATAAACATATGCAAACATTTAAAGTTTTTGTAGTTACTATGCACTTATTATGACAGTTTTAAACACTATGGATCCTAAAACATATTTATGATCAAAGGACAGCATACTTTCTTATTCATACGTACTAAGGGAGAACAAGCTATACAGTTCAATCAATGTATACTTGAAATCAACCTATAATAGAATGCGAACCTGAGAGTCTCCCTCTTTACTGAAAACACTTTTTTTTTTACAAGGGTCAGATGACACCTTGGATAGTCAAGAAGCAGTAATACGTGAATTATTTTGCTATCAAACCATTGAAGTTGCTAGGTAAATTACCTTTTGACTAAAGATACTACCCTAAAAATTCTCTTACTACCAGTATTTTCAGTGCTGAATATATCCTATATGCCACTGCCTCTGCAACCAAAGGGACAACAAAGCTTGAAGAGCTTCAGTGTTCTCTATGTCTCACTGCACCAATTTAAAGAAATACTACATTTTTGGAGGGGAATCACAGAACAGACAGAAAAAAACAACTCTGCATAAAGGAGAGGCTATGAAAGTAAGAGCCACACTCATACTGTTCAATGTCTGTTAGACCCAAAAGATCATGACAAATAGTTCTCTGTCACCCAAGAAATGCCTGCAAAATAATCAGGGCAGAAACAACCACTGCTCTGAGTTTGAACTGAAGGAGAGTTAGTACATGAGGTTGATGCTCCTTTGCATGGTTTAGCAATATCACTGCAAAGATTTCAGAAAGGCATTCTACACTTTTTTCCACCTGCATTTAAGAATTATCTATATATTTGAGAGTCTCCTGTGAGAAGGAGACTACAGTAAAGTGAGACAAGCTACTGAAAAGAGTATTAGCTTTGTCACAGACACCTTTGCCAGAGGAGCCAGTATATACACCTGTCCACACTTCCTCATGGCTGTGTATCAGGCTGAAGGGTACAGAACTAATCATGACACACAAGTTAAATTTGTCAGAACTTTCATACATGTTAAACAAGTTACCATTAGACAAAAATAAACCTGTCCAACCAGGGGTCAAGATTCTACCTAAGGAGTGGAAAAGTCTCCCTTGAAGGAGAAAGTGTCATTTACTGTGTTTCTGTGCTAATATCAGACATGTAATCCCCTCAAAATTCAGTTGTGTTCTTCAAATAATTACCAAGTAATTTACATTTTAGTTTATTTTCTTAAATGATACAGGGAAATACAGTCTCATATTTAAGGACTAAAAAAAGCTTATTTGATTTTAAAATTGGTTGTATCACCTTAAGCTGACACCAGCTTTGTACACCATGCCTGAAAAATAAAGTGAATGCTTCCTTAACTTGACGAACATGTGTTATAAATGTTTAGGAAGCTCAAACCCTGCTATCAAGTTTTTGAAAGCATTCCTGGTGTTAAATATTCATGATACTATTAAGAAATACTAGTATTTATATTGTTGCTCTTTAAATGAAAAATCGTTTAATCTAATCTTCCAACTGCAACTACTAAACCAGTAACAACTTAATGTGGTGAGAAAGTAAGGAAAGTTTTCTGCTCTCTATGTTCTATAAGAACATGTACTACTGGCACAGGTTGCTGAAAGCGGTTGTGTAGTCCCTCGCCTTGGATATACTCAAAAGTTGTCTGGACACAGTCCTGGAAAGCCATCTCTAGGTTGGCCCTGCTTGAGCAGGGATGTTGAATAAGATGACCTCCAGAGGTCCTTGCCAGTTTCAACCATTCTGCGATAAGCAGTCCACTACTGGAATCTTTCCTTACTTGCCAAGGGTCACCAGACACTTGTGTAATGAGGAAAGGGACCACAGTGGCCATGATGCTATGGCAAATTGGGATGCTGATACTTAAACTGTCCACTACTGAAATATATAACCAGTACCTTCTAATTTTGAGGCATTTTCTGAGATTTAACCCAGCAGTTGAAGATGCACAAAACAGAATGAGGGCAATATCCTGATGCTCTGAAGTATCAGATGAAACAAGGAGCGGTTCCCCCCCTCCTTTCCTTTGTCCACGTGAAACCATGGGTAGACAGTTAAAAGCAAAGATAGCTGTCAGCTCTGAAGTAGCCAATATCTAACAAAATCAACCTATGGAGCCTACTGGTCACTGACTGTGGAAGATGAATACCAAATGGCTGACACTGAGTTGGGCCTTCCCCTCACACCCTGAAACTCCAGCCCTGTGGTAGGGATAACGAAACACTTTCTGAATCAACCTTTGAAACTTGACAGGTTTTTAGTGCAGTTTAGATTTAAATAAACTGAGAGGTTTGTTAGCTTTAATACCTAATGCTGAAACCTGTAGTTGTTCATAATTTTCTTCACTACCCATTTGATTTTCCCTTCCATGACAAATACTATCAAACATAATTCTTCCCTTCTACAAGTAAGCACCACCTTCAGTAGCTTAACTTTTAACTTTTGCTATCGTACTGCAAACTATATGTTTTAATCTGGAACCTACAGTAAACTGCTACACAATTTCTTGTAAGATTTACTTTCATCAATTTATTAAAAACCTTTAATTTCTTAAACTTTTTATCACTGTATTCTACTTAACCACTAAGACTAGTAAACAGTCTTTAAAGATATGAACTACAAATATGGCAATTTGCATTTTTAACTCTGGAGATTGCTTTACAGACACTAACTATGCAAAAGTGCACATTAGTATATCTTTCAAAGGAATCACTATTCATACTATTTTATAAAGATTATTTTTGCTTAAAAAAAATTCTTGCTCATCAGTGAAGAGCTGAGTAGAAAAGTATATGAAGACACTGACATACTTCAAGTATTGAAAAAATTCTTGAGAAGGACAGAATGTCTTGGAATTTAAATACAGAAACCAGTGCTATTTAAGTACTTAAATCAAAGTTCAAAACTTAGGCCCTTCTACTCCTCAGCTATTTTTTCCATGTCAACCTGGTTCAGAAATTGCTTATTTGAAGGCAGGATGCTTCCAGAACTCGTTTATATTTTCAGAAAAGGAAGTGTGCAAAAACGATGAAAAAAATTTTCCCTTAAACTATGAAGATTCAACTTGCCAGCAAAAGGAAGACATTTCTCACCTGTTTAATTTCATCTGGTCAACTACAACATGACAGTTAAACTTTATATGTTTCTAACTTCATGTACAAAAACTTTAGTCTCAAAAAAAAAAAAAAGCAGCAAACTGGGTAACTGTTTCCTAGCTGCTCTATTAGCTATGAACCCATTTACTAAGCTTAGCCAAGCAAACTGTATTCCAGGATGCTCACAGAGCCAAGAGTCTCAATTGCTTCTCACAAGACTTGGTTATATTCTAGATGTCAAATGTGTTTCTTTGATAAACAATATTGTTAAATTTGTGCATTCCTGATGTATAAGTACAAAGAATTACACCAGTGCTTCATATACTTAGTAGAAACTATCTCAAATATCTTTTACTTACTTTAGTGAATTCTACACTTTCTACAGAAGCAGTTCCAAGACACTGAAAAGACAGGCACAAGAGCCCAATCTCCCTCCTTTAAAAAGGGAAGCAACTATTGTTTTGTCTCATTTCCAGAACTTCCCCCTAAAAGTATGTATATAAAGAAGGTAGTCACCCTGTGAAGAAGTTTCCAGGATGTGGGACTGTCAATGAGATTTTAAAAGCAACTCAAAAGGCTGCCTCCAAAACCAGGTATCAGATACAAAGGCACAACAGTTACACATTAAACAGCACTTTTAGGGAAATGGTTCCCTAAAAAAATATGCAGTGTGTAAATATGTAAAAAATTATTTAAATTTAGGAGTACAGTATGCAAATTTAAAACTCTTATCAAATGACTGGGATTGTCTTTCAGCAATTGTCCAATTCAGGGATTTCTGACCATACACTTCTAATAATCTGGGGACCTTATATGCACGGTTAATCTTATATATGGATACATAACAGAGCCACAGTTACATCTGCTTTTTTCTCCCTACTTAATGGAGAAATTTGAGGTTGTTTTAGGAATCTATGTGGAGAAAGCAAGATCAGCTCATGCCAAAATCTGGAATGAATGGCAGAATTGGTTTGAACATCATAAAATTAAATCCTTCAGATTTGCTTGCGAAGAAACAATGAAGCCAGAGGATGCAGACGTGAAAGTCACATGAAATACAATTCAAAACTAATTTTATATTATAAAGTAATGTTTGGCCATGTGAAACCAATACCCTTTTGAAATGTGAACATAGAAAAACATCTTCTTGTCATCAGTTAAATGTACTTGCTTAAGTCTTCCTCCTGTCTGTTTTGAAGACTTGCAGGTTTTGTTTAATTTTAAAAAGCTCCACATTCTTTACCTTGCCTAGAAATGCTGCAAACTTCCCAAGTTTGCTCTCCTGAAGTGCTGTTGAATAGTATTTTGAAAACACAGATCTGCATTTGCCATGCAATGAACTAAACAGTAATTGTATATATACTTTCCCTACACTTTCATAGCAAAGACACACGAAGCCAGTTTAGAAGTCAAGAAAGTCAGACAAGTCTTTCATCCCAATTTATTTTGAGACTAAGGCAGGCACCAAAAGAAAAGCAGAAATAGGCAGAAGACCCTCATACTGATGAAGTAAAAAAAAATTTGCCTATAGACAAAGTAACATCTGAACACACATGCCTTATTATTCTCCTTTAAAGCAAATCTATTATGACCTTATTATAAAAATACATTAAATTTAACTACATTTGAGGTGCTGGACTGTCTCCAAAGAAGAGCAATGAAGCTAGTCAAGGGTCTAGAGCACAAGCCTTACAAGGAGCAGCCGAGGGAACTGGGGTTGTTTAGCCTGGAGAAAAGGAGACTCAGGGGAGACCTTATCACTCTCTACAACTGCCTGAAAGGAGGTTGTAGTGAGGTGGAGATAGACCTCTTCTCCCAAGTAACAAGTGATAGTATGAGGGGAAGGGGCCTCAAGTTGCCTCAGGGGAGGTTTAGATTGGATATTAGGGAAAATTTCTTCAAAGAAAGGCTTCTCAAGCACTTGAACAGGCTGCCCAGGGAAGTGGCTGAGTCACCATTCCTGGAGCTATTTAAAAGATGTGGCACTTAGGGACATGGTTTAGTAGTGGACTTGGCAGTATTAGGTTTACGATTTGACTTGATCTTAAAGGTCTTTTCCAACCTAAATGATCCTATGATTATACATGTTAACATTTCATCAGCTACAGCTGCTAACCACAAGCTATTATGGTCTGATTTTATTGACAAAACCCCTATTACTATCTGGAAAATGTGAATGATTTCTCATTTGCCATATTAACAGGAAGTACCTTTGAACTGTAAGTATTGTGCAACATTTTTATGACCAATTCAAAGAGCAACCTAATTAGTGATTACCATGCAATGACATGCAACTGGTTTACACAAATTCAAAGGTGTCAAACCTGTTTTCATTAGAAAACTTCTATATAACTGGACTAAACAAAAACTGTTTTGAGTGTTCACAAACCTTTTTCCAGCTAAACTTATTCATTTATTAACAACTTACCTCTATATATATATCCTGTCATTTCTTTAGCTCATCATATTTACAATACTAGCATAACCTTTAATTACTCTGACAAGCCTCATTAGCAGTATAAGCATTAAAAAAATAAATCAAGAAGTCAGCACCAAATATAAGTTACTTTTATTCCATTACATGGTGCATTTCAAAGGGATCAAAAAACTGGCAAGGTGGCACTGAAAACTTATGTTGTTGCAATCTATTCACTTTGATATTTTTAATAAGCTTATCTATTTCCTGCCCATCCCACCATGGTATACTTGTAATGTGAAAGATGTTATGACACAGAAAGACACACCTCATCTTTCTTTTGTGTATATCTAACAAAAATAACTATTTGCTGAGGCATGACCATGATGATTAGAGACCCAGAGAACCTTATTCCCATAAATACTATATCCATAAGGACAAACTATAATTTTACATAGTACACAAACCTTGCAGTTCTTAATGACTATAGACTGAGAAAAATTACAACTTGAAAACAAGATGATTTCAGACAAATGACAGCTATTGAATTCTTGTTTCTGCACTTAAAAAGCACACGTACCTTTTCCTAAATGTGTATTTATACTCATGTATCTAGCTGTTCCTGTAAGGCTCTTGTGTTCTCGATATGGTATGTGGTTCTTACTTTCTGGATCTATATACTCCTTTGCCAAACCAAAATCTATAATATGAATAATTTGCTGGGTTTTGTTTCCAGGTCGTCCTATTAAGAAGTTCTCAGGTTTTACATCTCTGTATATCAAGTTCTTTGAATGGACATATTCCATACGAGAAATCTTTAACAAAAGAAAAAAAAAAATGACAGAAAGTTTAGTTTAAGCTTCAGGTTGCCACATTAAATTGTGGTAGAAGCTAAATATCTTACATTGACTTTATATTTAGAGGAAATCATCCCTTCTATCACTTTAAAACCAAAGGGCTATTGCTCTTAACAACGTATCTCCCAGTTAAAGTCAATGAAAATTTTATACATCCCCTAAGTAGATACATCACATCATGTATTGTAAATTTTCACACTGCACATTAGACATGAATCAGTATATAAAAGAAGTTATCTTCTTAAGAATAGCTGGCACCAAGTATGTTTTCTGCACATTAAAGCTATAACCAGAAATTACATCATCCAGCAGTGAGCAGCAAAGTTCCATGCAGATCTATTACATATTAAAGATATAGATGAGAGAAGCACTGAAAGTTCACTGATGTGCATATAACCTGCATTCTAGCAAGAACACTTTATAAAAAATTATATATTCAGAAAGGAACAGCAAGTATTAAATAAAGATAATCTTTGGATCTGTAATGATTTCAGCATTTTAAAAAATGAACTTTGTCATTTTGGCTCTAATAAGCTGAACATGTCTATATGTTTATAGCTACAGGCCTGTCATCCAATTACAGTTGTGTTTTAAACAGTTTTTAAACTGTTTTTTTTGTTTTACCCTTCATAGTTAAAAATGTAACTATTGAGGGAAGTGGAGGTCCAGTAGCATTAGTATTTCATAAGGACTTATTTAAAATACATTGTATCAAAGTAAACATGCAAAGCCTTATTTCTCTTTCTCCATCTTTCTACTTCTACTGACCCTCAGGCAGAAACCAAATCAGGAAATTGTCAAAAAAAGGGAAAAAATCCTTCATTGAATAATTTTACACTATTTTCGTGTTTGTGGAAGGGGTTAGGGAATTTTTTCTTTGCTTGCTTTGTTTCCAAGAATGCCCAGGAAAGATATTTATGGATTTAGGAGTCCCGTCATCCAACAGCTTTCATGGATTAAAGTTATTTTTATTTCATTAAGATTTTCTTTTTAATTGAGTATGTCAAACTAAAATTCATGATTTCAGGTCGTGATTATGAGAACTCAGAAGACACAATGAAGCTACAATAATGCAATGATTCTTGAAAAACTAGAACAAAGTAAATGAAAGTGACATAAGACAGTTTCCTGATAAAAGTTTATCACAGGCTCTTTAGGAGTCACCAACACCAATTTAAAACACAGGAAGTGCAAATCTCTTAAGTGAAATAGGGATTTAATCCATTGAAGACTTAGTTATTCTAATAAACACTCAAATTAACATCTATTCTACTTACCAACTGTATGGCTATCATAAGAACGGTTTTAAGAGAAAATGTCCTACCACACAAGTCAAATAAATCTTCCAGACTAGGTCCAAGTAGTTCTAGCACCATAGCATTATATTTGCCACATGGGCCAAAATAGTAAACCTGAGGTATTCCATCTGTAAAATGAAGATACAAAATAATAAGTGGTTAAATAAGATTAATGAACATACCAATAAAATTCCTACCAGATTTCAAGTTGATCTGAAGTTAAAAATACATTTTTCACAGAAAACCAACAATAAGACCTCATAAAAGCTACAGCTAAAAGAAAAAACAGGAGTAATAAAGGTAATACCAGTTTAATTAAATATTTTATGACTAGTACATGTTTGACTTGTGAAAGATTTAAAGCTTTTTATAAAAAATAAAATTCAGAACCTATCTGTTAGGTTTTGTAACAGGAAATTGAAACAGATTTTTAAAAAGGTATGAAGAGAGGTCTATATAAGCTCAGTTTCAAATAAAACAGGCATTTAAACTTTTTAAATTAAGGCTATGAGAAACATACATTCAGGAATAAAACCGCCTTGTTATCTATAGAAATCACCTAAAAATCAAAAAAAAATTAATGAATCCTCAAGTGTAATGAGACATTAAGTCGAGTTTTAGATGCATCATCAACATAAAAATACTATAGAGGACAAATTGTTATAGTCATCACTTGTTAGTATTTTTTTCCCCAAATACAAGCATTTTTTACTTAAATTTACACTCTAAGGCTTCTCTTCCTCCATTATTTTTGGTTTCTGTTTAGATAGCGCATAAAAGAAAACATTTTTCTTAAGTGTGAGTTAGTCCATTAAAAATCAAACACCACAGAGCAGGAGGTTGGTTTTTTTCTAATTTAGATTTCTAGTAAAGTGTATGGTAGATTGAGATTTATGAAATAAAACCATAAGGAGGACCAAGATTTTTTACATGTAGTTGTAAGAACAGATGACAAAGGTAGTTTTTAGAAGTCTCAAAGGGAACCTATGACAAAGATTCATGCTGATTTCACTTCTGAAGTACCACACCAGACACCACTCAAGTTTTTTCAAAAATTGATGTCCAGAATGAATCCATTAAATTCTATTCTTACTGTCAAATCATTTAAATGATTTAAGAGAAAAAGATCTTTGAATAAAACACAATTTCACATTTAAAATTTTATACTAACAAACACAAATTTATAAGTTTTAGTTGTGTCATTCTTTTTACTTAGAAAAAGTATTCATCTCACACTTCCTCATATGCACAGGATCTCTTCCTCATTCAGCAGAATAAATTTTGTTCATTTAAGGAAGCTACGTATTACAGATTTTTTTTTTCTCTTCAGTATGTATCCTCTGTATCTCATTTTCTCTAAATATTCAGTACTCTGAAAACATACTTTTTCTTTCATGGGAGCTTCTATGGTGTCCATTGTTACAACACTGTACTATAAAGAACTGTAAAATCTATTTTCAGAATACCCTAACGAAACACCAGATTTCGCCTTCCTTCTCTGTGGATAAAATGTAAGCTTAAAAATGGAAACATCCCTAACTCTGGGTGTTTTTTTGAGGTACATCAAGTCTCAAGTTTTTCAACCCTTACTACAGTGCTTCTTATACTCAGGGCACAGATTTGTAATTGTATCCACTACAGCTCTGGGTAAAAAAAAAAAAAAAAAAAAANAAAAAAAACACAAAAAAACAAACCACACCAACACAAAAAACCACAAAACAGAACAAAACAAAACGTAACTGCTTTAGCAAAACCAAAACCAAATAAATGCAGCACTTTCACTAATCTTTTCCTACAAGTGAGAATAATGAAAACATAACCCCTAAAAATCCAGTTTAACTGTTCAATTTTCTGAAGACTACAGCTTCCATTTATTTTTTTAAACATCTTAAATTAAGTTATCCAACAGATGTAGAGAAATGTAAGTCCAAAAAGAAGAAAACCACCTGAGCACATAGAGAAAGAAAAGCACTGGGAATTTGGAAGAAAGAGCACCACTTTTAATTGCCTGAGACATACCCTGAGTATCTCTGTTCTTGTATTTGCATGTTTAAAGACATCAACTCCAAAATATTCTCAAGAGAAGTTAGTCTCCTCTACTACCACTGCATCTGCTCTGCGTCTCTTTGTAATATTTTAAAATATTTAACACACTTCAAAAATACAGAAACCAGAAGACTTCTGGGCTTTGTCTGGATTTATAGAACTTGTTTGCATGACTACATGCTAGTAAAAGAGGAAACATTTGTAGAAAGGTATTTGAGAGATTGTCACATTTGTCAGATTTGTAGACAGAGTTGCCCATTTCAGAAGTGTGTTTACAGGAGATGTCAAAAACACCCTTTAACATTTTATTCTACCACATCATATGATGAAAGCAACACAGCAACTCCTGTTCAGTATACATCCAGGGCACAGAGTTAGCGTTTCATCTGTGATCAACTTAATTTTATTTAATATGGCAAGAATAGTACTTACACCTACAACACTTGATCTTCTGATCAGACAAAAAATCCAGAATATCCCAAAATTATGTTTAATAACTGGCTCCTCACTTCTGCAAGGCAGATATGGAGTACTACATCTAAAATTCCCTACATTTATAAAATCATTTCATATTAACAGTTCAAAGTACTAGAAGTTTGGGGTTGTGTTTTGTTTTTTAATCAAAATAGTCTTCATGCTTTTGCATAAAAACAAGAACCTAAAACAATTCTGTTATCTGCATTATTTCTTCAGGTCTCTAGATCTCTAGAAGAAAAGTCAGAAACTAACATGTTGCTAATAAAGAGTATCTGTTTTTTTCCCCCATAAGATACACAAATGTAAGCTCTTTTCTATAAGTCTTTAAGAAAAATGAGGTAAGTTAGAAAAACAAAGAAACTTTCATTTCTAGGAAGTGAAGAATTCACCCTTTTGTCGACAGGATATTCCAACACCTATTACCAATTAACAGCATCTATTTTATTTCCGTTTTGAATTAGTCTGGCTTCAACTATTGAAGCCCTTTGGTGTAAGAATATAAGAAAGAAATACTGGGAACTTGTAAGACACCTAATTTCACAGAAAGACGACTGGGATGTAAGTCACTGTTCTTAGGTATCTTGCTCAATAATATACTTTGATTACTATTCAAAACCTTTCCATTAGTTTGACAGATTTTCTGACCCATTCTCAAAAATCCTTTGTAAAAAGAAGTACCCCGCCCAATTTATGTGCAGAATTCAATGCCTGTCACACTAATATCACTATAAAGTTACAAGTAACTTCCTATTGTTCTGCCAATGAAGAAACTTACCTGAGGCCAAAAAAATACTACCGCATACTCCCACTAAATTACTTGAACACTAAAACATCTAATTCCTTTCTAGGTTTACAACTCTGAATACAATATCCTTATTTTCAGATATGAGTCACATTTGCTTATCCCTAGATATTTATACATGCTCACAAGTAAAACACTTCCATTTGAATTGACTCAATTTGCTAAAGTAATCTACAATGCTTTATATGACTGCCCTGTCAGAAAATTGTAAGTCCATTTTAAACCAGTATGACTTTTAATCCCACTTCACTCATAGCAAAAATCAAGGCAGTCTTGACGCGAAATTGGCTACTTGAATACTGCCTGGATTCCAGTTTCTTTTTCTAGAAAAGTTAGTTTTCGTTAGCCACCTAAAATATTTGGAGACCAGTGGTCTCCGAAATAGAGTGCACACACCCAAAAAGTTCACAAGACTATCCACTGCTGTGCGGGAAAAAATATAAGAACTTATGTTTTATTTAAAAATAGGAAACAATGGCTAATATTAAATGTACGGCTTGACACTGGAGCCCTCACTCAGACGGTTGTGCCACATATGGTACACACAAGAGAGACCCTGGCAGAAGAGTGGGAATACAGAGATGATGACAGCAGGGTATTCATCTGTTCACTCACTTTTGGCTTATTGCAGTTGATGTGTGCCCAGGTAAGTGGATTTATGGATTATATTGTCTAGTTTTCACTCAACTACCCCTCACAAAACCAACAAGCGGCTTAAAAACGATTCCTACAAAGAAACCACATATTGAATATGTTACTAATGCTAGCACAAGCAAATGAGACAACAACAGAGCTGAGACTTCTACGCCTTGCAAGAGCTTATTTTCAAGAAGAATTTCTTGAAAAAGCTAATGACAGAAGACTACCACCTTGTGTTTATCAGATCAAGAAGAATGTATTAAGTACTCCATATAAGTTATCATGCTGTGACAAAAATTGTGCATCATAAAGATATCAAAATAAAAATTATCATCAAAATATCATCAAAATCACCATCAAAATATCAAACAAGGGGCACATACCCTCCAGTTAGTCACTTTTCCATAACTGTATACAGTGCAATCCCTCCAGTATTTTATTATTAGTAAGTCAGACTTACTAATAGCACCACTTCTGTCATCTGTCAAGACTGGTTCATCACTCAAATGCTTTAGTCCATCATGTTTAGGTACATGATGTCCAAAAAGTTTTCAAAGCTGACAAGTTTTTAAAGGTATGACTTCATCTATAATGATGAAAAGATAAAAACATTATAAAGAAAACATTATTGGTGGATTACAACTGTATTTGTCAAACATCTTTAAAATATAGAAAATCAAGTAGAAGTTATTTCTAGTTGTATTGGGTTTGCGTGGCAAGGTTTTGGTAGTGGTGGGGGAATTACAGGGGTGGCTTTTGTGAGAAGATGCCAGAAGCTGCCCCCATGTCCAATACAGCCAATGCCAGCCGGCTCCGAGATGGACCCAATACCAGCCGAGGCTGAGCCCATCAGTGACAGTGGCGGCACCTCTGTGAGAACATATTTAAGAAGGGGGAAAAAAAAACTACTTGGCAACTGCAGATAGGAGAGAGGAGCAAGAATATGTGAGAGAAACAGATCTGCAGACACCAAGGTCAGTGAAGAAGGAGAGGGAGGAGGTGCTCCAGGCATCAGGCATCCAGATTCCTCTACAGTGGAGAAGACCATGGTGAGGCAGGTTGCACGATGGAGCCCACGGAGGGCTGCACGATGGAGCCGGTGGATGCCTAAAGAAGGCTGTGATGACATGGGAAGCTCACACTGGAGCAGGCTCCTGGCAGGACCTGTGGCACCATGGGGGACCCACACTGGAACAGTCTGTTCCTGAAGGACTGCATCCCGTGGAAGGGATCCACGTAGTAGCAGTTCATGAAAAACTGCAGCCAATGGGAAGGACTCACATCGGACAAGTTCATGGAAGGAAGACTGTCTCCTGTGGGACAGTCCACGCTGCAGCAGGGGAAGAGTGTGAAAAGTCCTCCCCCTGAGGAGGAAGGAGCGGCAGAGACAATGTGTGATGAACTAACCACAAACCCCATTCCCCGTCTCTCTGCACTACTCAGGGGAGGAGGTAGAGAAAATCAGGAGTAAAGTTGAGCCCGGGAAGAAGCCAGGAGGACGGCCGGGAGGGGTGAAGTGTTTTGAGATTTAGTTTTCACTTTCTCATTACCCTACTGAGATTTGTTTGGCAATAAGTGAATTAATTTTTTCCCCAAGTCAAGTCTGTTTTGTCTGTGACAGTAATTGGTGAGTGTAATAATCTGCCTGTCCTTATCTCAACCCATGAGCCTTTTGTTATATTTTCTCTCCCCAGTCCAGCTGAGGAGGGGAGTAACAGAGCAGCTCAGTAGGCACCTGATGTCCAGTCAAGTTCAACCCACCACACTAGTTCATGACCGTTATCCACCTTGGCTACTATCTTTTCCAAGAACTTCAGCATCAAACCTAATTTAAGCCTGAGGCTACATGCTGTTCATTGCAATTATCTAATGTAATATACATAATGACTAGCACAAACACAGATCTATATCTTAAAGGAAAAATTCTAGCTGCTTGCTTTAACACAGATACTACATAGCCTCAACTATTGCATGTGCCTTCATTCAGAAAAAAAAAATTAATTTGATAAACAAGTAGAAGAGGCTGACAGTCAAAGAAATATCTAGCACATAGGTCAATGGCAATACCACTTGTACTTAACCTTGTGTTCCCAGTCTGAGTTAATTTTGAGCCATATCTTGGCCAAATACCTCTATAAAATACAACTTAAATTTGTAAAGTAAGCAGCTTTTCAGTGCTTCTCAGTTTCTTATAATATTAATTTTCCTTTTAGAGTTTCCTCTAAGCCAGTCAAAAAACACACCTACTGATGTGATGTGTGTTATATCTTATTGCTTAGGTTCTCTGTTAAATCAGATCCATAAACACCAGTAAAATACACAAGATGACACTTGCAGAACAAGCTGTTCCACATTCAGCTTCCTATACCCCACTGCCTTTTATGTGTAGTTTTAATTCTCACATGTGGCAATTCATTGGACACAAACAAAATACCCTAAACTGAGTAGATCAAAGATTTGCAGTAACACCCATCTTTCATGGCACATTCATGCTAGTACTCTGTCAAGGATGCAGTTCGACAACCTACCACAAACACAAGCATTCCCTACTAAGACTACAGAATCTGGCCTGAATCTACTGAAAGTAAGCAATTACAAAAATCGAGGATAGTGCCAGATGTGGTTTTTGACTTGAACCAAAGCAGCTACACAAAACCATGCAGACACAAAACCAAAGCAGCATACACAGAAGGCCATATCCATATAATCTCCAGAAATGCTGCACTTCATGGCTGCTGAAACCATGATCATCCATGCACTGTAAAACTCTAAACATGGAATGAAACACTATAAGCAATATGCCTTCAGCACTGCTAAAATGCCATGTTGGTGGCATGCACCACAACACTTAGAGTACACGTCTTATTTACAAATATAAGATTATGTTTGCAAATATAAGAAATGGTAATAGAACAGTAAGATTTTTCCAATAAAATAGATCTAATAAAGCTAGCTATTTGCATTACTAAAACAGAATTAGACATGCATTTTTATTGTAAGCCTTATTAAATCAAATATCTATCTAACATTCACAATCTTCTGTGAACCATACCATCAAGCCTCCTTCGCACTTACACCTATCTATTACATTTCATACAAAAAACACTGATTAATCTCTGAAATATGTGTGTGAGGTCATATTCCAAGACTCATTCAAATTTTTGTATACCGCCAGGATTATTATGGTTAGTAATTATCATTTCTCAGAACACTAACATATGCACCTATAAGTTACATTTAAATTTATGCAGCTGCCATTCTTACTAGATCTCCTGCACTTAATCTAGGGAAAAAATTACTTTAAATATAAATTGAGAGAATTCTGTACATTTCCTCAAGCCAAATGCTAGAAAGGACTAGAAAAACTGCCAGCAACATTTCTTAGTTTTTGTTGTACTATACTTAAAAAATAAATTTGAAATTTTCTTCATCATTCATGCACTTAAATGTAAATATTAGGACATTAACATTAATAATTGAGCAGTTCAACCTTCCTGTTAAAGTATATTGGCAGCAACAGAACTCAAAACTGAGTCAGCTTTTTCCCCAAATAACTCACAACAAAACTGTAGCTGTCATCAGTACACAGATTAACAGTGCATATGAACAGATACCTCTTCAGTCAGACACATTCTTTGATTCAGTTTAAGTGCTTTTAACAATAAATTTTGAAATTAAGCATACAGCATGATTTTCTAAGTTCACATACCCTGTATTTTCACTATTTAACAGAGATTAAAAAACACTTAAATTTACTGCTTATTGTTTATTCTCCCACATAATAACCCCAGTTAAAATAGAACAAAAGTAATAAAGCAGGACAGCATTACAAAAAAAAATAAAAAGCAAATTTAAGAGCAAATTATCAGCTACCTAACTAAGAGTACAGCTCAAAGCAACGCTCATGTGAAGTTACTAAAAAAATTAACTTTGCACTTGTACTGAATGACTGTTAACAAGATATATGGAGAGGTTATAAAGTGAGACAACTGAAAGGCACGCACACAAGAACTCATAAAATATTGTTTACATGTGCAAAACTAAGACTACCGTGAACTGAGCTACTTGCCAACTCTGTAGCTAACAGTCAGGCATTTTGTTTTCAACTTTCACACTTACCATAATGCACTTTTTTTAGGAATTATATTCCAAAATTTGAAGGTCCAGTAAATTATTACTGCTTTAATTAAGTACTGGGAACATTCAATTAATTAATATGTTTGCATATATCACATCAGAGTACTCTTACAAAAATCTTCTTTTCAAATTCACTTCAAACCCTGGTAACTTCCATAATTTTTATCCTATCCTATAATAACAGCAAGTGCCGGATGCCAATCCCAAAATATTTTGAAAAATATAGAATAAGTTATTTTAGATTGTTTCTATGAGATCCATGAACAAAAATGATCACTTGTCACATTAATCTAGCTACAATTTACTTCTAGCACTACAATCAAGCAGACTAGTTATTGAGGTACTTCCTCATGATATGGTAGAATATCAATCTAGTAAATAAGTTAGTCTACCAATTGAGAAAGGAATTAAAAGATCATAATAAAGTGACGATAATTTTGTCTTGGGAAGAGTTAAAGCAGAGCACAGATGCTGATACACTGTGATGAAACCATACTGCTGCATTTTCTTCCGCAGGCAGAAGTGGAAGGCAGGGTGACAATGGCCCAAGGGATGAGCTAGAGGTGATCTCAACAGCAATCTGAAACCACGTTGCCTTCTCCCACATAAAAGTAGTATTTTTAGTGGTTCACAGTGAAATATTAAAAATAATCACCTATCACTATCTTAAATACAAAAGACAGCCTCCCTTCCAGTGCCAATATCTGCCTCATGCATTCTATATCCTGAATAGAGTTGCATAAAGAAATTGAAAAGGTGTCATTGAGCAGTCATATCTCACACACACACTCAGGCTGGTCTGAACTGAAATTAGATGAAGAACCACATTTTCATTACTGTAAATATTTTTGTCTTCACCTACAGAAAAAGCACTGAACACTGAAGTACTGAACTTCATTGTTGGCCTTCAGCCCATCAAACACCTTTTCAACACAGAAAACAAGGAAAAAGCTATAAACAGCAATGTCTACCCTACCAGTCAACATTAAAGTGTGTATACTGTACCTTATAACAAAGAAGTGTTCAAACTCAAGCCTTAAGGCACTCTGCACCACAAAGAAATTCAGTGTATTTCAAATTGTCTTCGCTACATTCCCAAACCAAACCACAGTCAATCTGGAGAATCCCGACATGCTCCAAATGCTAAAATAAATATCCCACTGAGCCTGATTACCAAAGTGGTGAGCAGACTCCACTCCTCTACAGCAGCAGTTGACCACCATGCACAAATGTTTCCTACTTCCCTGGCTGCATCTTCTCAAGATTACATACACACTTGCTCTTACACTAACTAGCCAATACGTACACAAGTAATCTGGTAACACTGCTGTATCTTCCAGAATCACATTATGCCAGCACTGCAGTCTTCTTCAACCACTAACCTAATGGTAACTTTTTACAAGAACAAGGGAAGAGCTATGGATGTTGTCTATCTGGACTTTTGCAAAGCATTTGGCATGGTCCCCCCATAACATTCTTCTATCTAAACTGGGAAGATATGAATGTGATGGGTGCACTGTTTGGTGGATGAGGAATTGGTTAGGTGGTCACATCCAGAGGGTACTGGTCAATGGTTCAATGTACAGATGGAGATATGTAACAAGTGGTGTCCCTCAAGGGTCCATATTGGGATGATTACTGTTTAATATCTTCATCAATGACATAGACAGCGGGATCGAGTGCAGTCTCAGCAAGTTGTGGATGACACCAAGCTGAGTGGTGCAGTTGGCACGCTTGAGGGATGGGATGCCATCCAGAGGGACCTGGATAAGCTTGCGAAGCAGGCCTGTGTGAAATTCATGAGGTTCAAAAAGGCCAAGTGCAGGGTCGTGCACCTGGGTCAGGGCAACCCCTGCTATCATACAGGCTGGGGGATGAAGGGATTGAGAGTAGCCCTGCCCAGAAGAACTTGGGAGTACTGGTGGAGGAAAAGCTGGACATGAGCCAGCAATGTGCACTCGCAGCCCAGAAAGCCAAACATATCCTGGGCTGCATCACAAGAAGGGTGGCCAGCAGGTCGAGGGAGGTGATTCTACTCCACTCTGAAGCCCCCGTGTCCAGCGCTGGAGCCCTCAGCACAGGAAAGACATGTTGGACCTGTTAGAGCAGGTCCAGAGGAGGGCCACAAAAAATAATCAGTAGGCTGGAGGGTATCTCCTATAAGGAAAGGCTGAGTGATTTGGGGTTATTCAGCCTGGACAAGAGAAGGCTCTGGGGAGACTTTATTGAGGCCACTCAGTACTTGAAGGGGGCCTACAGGAAAGATGGGGACAAACATTTTGGCAGAGCCTGTGCAATAGGACAAGGGGTGATGGTTTTTAAAGTAAAAGAGGGTAGATTTGGACAAGATATAAAGAAGAAATTTTTTACGATGAGGTGGGGGGAAACACTTCAACAGGTTGTCCAGAGAGGTGGTAGGTGCCCCATCCATGGAAACATTCAAGGTCAGGTTGGATGCGGGTCTGAACAACCTGATGTAGTTGAAGATGTCCCTGTTCATTGCAGGGGAGGTTGGACTAGGTGACCTTTAAAGGTCCCTTCCAAACCAAACTATTCTATGATTCTATGAAATGCACAGAATGAACACTCTCAGTTCAAAAGTCTTGTGTACAAAAACTGCATATCTATCATATTTCATGTCTATTTTTTCCCTTGTTCTTTCAGGGAGCACAACTATAAAAGATCCCCCAAATTTTTTCGACTCAAGTATGTCTTCCATCTTCATGGCATTTAGAAGCAGAATACCAAAACTCTTAGCACAGAAATTAATAATTAAAAAAAAATCTAAGACTCAATGTCATTAGAAAAGAAATAAAAAGGGAAAATATAAGAATACATAAGTAGATTTGTAGTAGACAAACACTTGGTGGAGATAAGGGAATACCAAGAAAACATGATTTCAAAATGCTACTCAAGGGCGCTCAAGATCACAGGAAGCACTGAAATGTTCTGTTAAAAAAGGGTTAGAAGGTAAGATAATCTGTTACCCAGTAACATTTTCTTTACTTTCAGGAAGATCTTTCAGGAAAATAAACTCATTTTCTTCCAGAAATATTCATTCACATGTTACTGCCTCCCTCTCCTCCCCATGCTATCCCCCAAATAAACCGGGATATCAGGGGCTACAGGTATTTTATCCCTTAAGTTTCAGGTTATTTCACACTAAGCACGAGTCTGTTTGTAGCATAACCTGTGGAATTAATAGTTCTTATTGGTGAAAAATGAAGTTTTGCTTATAGGACATAATGGCTCTGCTTACAAAATTGGGAAAGAAAGGGAATAGTATTGGCTTTTCACCAGTTGCTTCTGAAACCATTTTTTAGTAGTCACTTGCTACAAATACACATGTATGGATGTATACATGAGGAGAACAAGTGGAAAGCCTATTTAATACAATTAGATGCAAAATGAGCAGTCCACACTGAAGTATAAAGCTATCAGCCAAATTACAAGAAGTTTTGTCTGAATAAATAAAAACAGCTAAGGAAGAGACTACTTCATCATGATTAAGAAAGCCTGCAAACATGGATTTTTAGAGGCTTAGAAGCCAGAAGGCTCCAGACAACTGGAACTGCTAGTACAGTGAGTAATTACTTACCAGAGAAACTTCCCATCTGCTCAAAATTACTATACCTCAAATTTCTTCCATCAGTAACAGCTATTTTTATATGTCCTACAATGGATGGTTCTGCCACTTGCACAATGAAGATACACTTCCTTCAATTTACTCTGACAAAAGTACAACCACTTCTCATAAAGCAACACTATCTATGTGGATAGATCTGGTATAAGATTTTTACTATCTCTTATTCTCTGTAGGAAGGATTAGCTGCTTCCTGAATTTATCACTTGTTCAACCAACTTTCCACCACTGTTTTCCAACTGTTCATGTGACAAAATTTCTTAAATTTACACTTGACAGTAAACACATGTCACGAAAAATCCATAAAGTAAAACCAACTGCCTCAACATCACACAAGGACAGAAATTATATAATTCTGCAACTTTCTTTCTAAAAGAATCATAGTCTGTGTTACTTCCTGGGCTTGAGGGCACCAACTCCTGCAAAGACGGGAAAAGGGAGAGCACTGCAGAAAGACAAGGAATCAGCAATTTTTTTTTAACATCTCTCTGAGAAGATGAGAGCATGAATATTACTTTCTTCATGAGTCTTTCTCGCAAAACCCATTAAAATGAGTCTCAAACGGGGTGCCTGAGAAAGTCAGACAAGACTCAAAAAGGAGCTTACAGGGTTCTACACCTGCTGGCAGAGGCTTTCATTTTGGAAAACAGGAAGTCTATGAGAAGGTTCTTCACAAATATTGAAGATGGTTAGTAACTCATCAGCTTTATCATCTTGTTTTCATCCCAAAGGTCTCCTCATCTTCATGCAAAGATTCAGAGAGATCATTCTCCCTTACAGTACTTCAGTAAGGCAACACAGAAAGCAATAAAGTTGTTGCAACCAACAAAAAGGGTTACAAAGACTGAATGGTATCTGAAGTAAAGCAGACTAACTTTGACTTGCCTACATTCTTACATTAAACAGAGTCCCCCAGTCTTATTCCGTAAACAAAAAGGTAAGCAAAGTTACATTTGCTAAGACTTTTTCCCAAAAAATATTTCTATAACACTTCCTACCTCTGAGAAGCATTGTCTATGTTCTGCAGTCTGAACTAGTAATTACAGCTTTATTCTTACCTCCACTACACAGCTGCTTGGACGTTTTAGACAGTTACACCTTGGTTCTCACAACTGGGTACTATCCCTGACTTGTGGGTTGCTATGTCTCAGTAGTCAAGCAATTAAGATCTGTGTTCCACTTATTAGCTACTTCACAATGCTAGTCCAGTGTGCCCTGACAATTTACAACTTAGAAAAAGACAGACATTATACCTGATGACTTTTTCCAATTAGCAAGCGTATAAGACCCAACATTTTGACTAGACATTCCACAACTTGCTTTTCCATCTCTGAATAGTAATAGCCAATGTCAAGTCTTGCAAAGAGTTATCTCTAAAGACTCCTGTTTGCACACCATTCATGCTACAGCATTAAGAAAAGTTCTATATGAATTGAATGTATTGAAAAGTAAGTTTCCCTGGAAAGAGTCTTTAAAGAGCAGCACAAAATTTTGAAAGCTGCCTAATTATAGAAACACTATCCAGTCTGTGCATCCATTAATTTCTGATGCACAATATGATCCTGAATTTTCGAAAGTGAAAGAAGTATTTAAGAAGTATATGGCACATACATTCAATGCAACAAAATGAAAGCAGTATGGGCATGTTCATTTTGTATGCCCTGACTTTCAGAAATAACTTCTCATCTTAAATAGTATTTTATTATAGTTCAAGTGTAACTTTAAAATCACAAAATCCAAGCTGCCTTTGATAGAAAAAAACCCAAGCAAGTGTGCATATACAAGGCAACTATTAGTAGTCCATTTTATACAATAAGCATCTACATTAGTAAAAAATGGAAAAAATAACGAACTATATGACCTAGGAAAAACTATTCTAGGAATTAAAGGAACATTTTCAAGGAAAAGATATCCTAAGATTTTTTCCTAGGGTACACCTGATATAGGGAAGATTTGTACTCACTTTCTTAGTTTAAGAAGCTTCACATTTCGCTAACTGACTCTATACAGTTTTGTGAAAGGCACAAAAATGTGAGAAGTTTTAGATATTGCTCACCTATAAAAGCAAAAGGTCCCCTCAAGAGAGGGGACTATCATAAGAGTTTTTCTGGGTGTAAAAGCACCAAGGGAAGTGAAATGAGAAATTCAAATCTTAAACTGCATTTAAAGTTAAACTTTTAAAAAAGTCTAAGAGGCTTAAAACTAGTAAGCAGCAATATATTCTGTATCAATGGAAGTGAAGTAAAACTGAAACTGAAACTAAGTATCATAGCAACTTTGAATAGAAATATGTGAGTAGTAGATTATCAATTTGGTCTTTTATAGTGTTTATTGAAAGAGAACGCACTGGGAATACTCTAAGACTGCTTAGTTTAAGATATACCCATATGCACACAAATTCTGTGATATTTAAGACTTATTACATAGTCTTAGGTTTTCATATACACACTTAAAAGAGTGGAACAAAAAAGTCTTACAATACTAGAAAAATTTATACATTAATCCACTGACTCATGGAGCTTTCTTCTGCCTTAAAGAACTAGGAACACTTCATTAGATAGATTTATACCCCTAAACCAGAAAACTTCTATGAAAAATTGATCCTGGATTAAATCACAGTAAAATGCATAACACTGCTTTTTACCTCCAGATCCTAGCTGCTTGTAGAATCTGTATTCCAAATGTAGCTGTGGTGCTCTCGACTTCATTGGCTCCTGATTTAAAAACAAAAACAACATTTAAAATAAAGCCTCTCTGCCAAAGCTTAAAAACTAATACACTAACCTACTACCAGCCAAACTAACCCCTACTGCTTCCAAGCCACATGGAAAGTTCAAATGTTTCTTCTGAAATGACTGGTAATTAAGAAACTAAGAAACTTAAACCTGTCAGGTGAGACTATAGAGTATAGGGATATTTACATCCATGGGACTGGGGCCAAACAGGCAAACCCAATCACAGACCCACAATGGAATAGCTAAAAAATAATTTGTCTCTCCAAAGCATGCGGGTGACGTGGCTCGTAGCTTTTAAAAGGTGGCACTAATATGCAGCTTAACAGATCAAAAAGACTGTCCACACACCTGTTATACATGATAAACATATATCAAAAAAATTTTTACCCTAGGATCTTGACAAAAAGATACCAAATCCTTCCACCAAATAGTAACAGCCTCGTAGAAATTAAATAGCACTATTCTAAACTATAAATTCGAAACAACAACAAAAAAAAGCACTAGAATAAGCTTGTAGTTCAAACCTTTCTTTTCCCAACATAACTTACATAAATTAATGAAATCTTAGTTCTGTGTTCTACATACTGGTGTGGCAAGGTCTCATAGAATGAAGTGACATGAGATCAAGGACAGGAACACACAAGCAGCCTAAATGAAAGCCCTAACTTCTTGAGTATTTCCCTTTGCAAAGCAAAGGTACTTTACCATAAGATTCTTAAAGTAATTTCCTACAGCATCTTGTACAAGTTAAGCTCAGTTTCTTGCAATATGTAACATCTTCCAATAGATCAGTGAATTTGGACATTAATAGTGATAATTCAGACATTAACTGTGCAGTATTCCTACACAGACTGCTCCTAACGGAATTGCAGCACGTAATTAGTAAGATCATCAATATACTTATCAGCAATAACTGATACTGCTGGATGTCAGTTTTCAGGAAAAGTTTGGGGAAGGTGCTCATCTCTTTCCTCACACCATCTTCTCCATAAGCTAACAGTTTATTAACCTGTGTTGTTTCCCAGTGGCACATCCAGGCCATAGAAACCGTGATCCAATGCGCAATCAGGAGAAACTTAGTCCTCTTCCTCAACCCACCTCCCCCCAACACCCAGATGTTTCAAATTGCTGCTACTGCTATAGCCAAAGCCCCCGTCAGGGTATACTTAAGTATTTGATTTTGCCAGGATGCCAAGGGTTGAGGGCCAATAGTAAGAAGAGGACAATGTAACAGTTACTATGAAAAAAGCCCAAACAAATAGAATTTAATATATGCTTTCTATGCTCCAGAGCACTCATGCTAGCTGATCACTGGAATTCTTTGCAAACAAGTGGCCAAGAACTAAGGTGATGATCCTTCACAAACTGAATTACTAAGCAAGACTGATTGGGCCAAAAGGTCCTACTTACAGTTTATGAGGAGAACACATGAAATTGATTGTCAAGTATTAAAGACAGATATCTCTTAATAAAACACTTCACTGTAAACATAGGCCTTAGCAAATTAGTGCAACTACCAACCTTCAGTACTCAACTTTCAGAGGTATAAGTAAATTCACTGAAACATTTTAACCTTTTACAAAACCACACAAATTTCACTGCTGGTTTGCCTGCAGTAGCATTATACAAGTCTGTCTGTTAAAAAGTATACCTCTCTACATAGTCTCTAATTAACGCTTGTAATTTTGCCTGCTAGGAGGAAAACATTTTATTCCAAACTCTGCATGTCTGCTGAATACACTAACACAAGACATTGGCTTATGGGCAGTTTGATTTTCTTCAATTATACAGTTTTGCCTTAATTCATAGTACATTAACAACTTAATCACCACGCAATGTTATAAGATGCTCCCATAATAAGGATGAAAAATAGCTTGAATGCGTTAAATTTACATAAATAGACCAGAAAAAATTCTCCTAGGGGAAGAGAGAGCTCCCTGTTTTTGACATACGCATCCACGCTTCCAAATGAATGCTGCTTTTTCCTGTCATCAGCAGGAAACAGTCCTGATAAGCCTGCAGAAGGCAAATATTCTCAAACAGTCAAACAAGTCTACTTGACTGCGCACAAGACAAAGACTGAAGTTAAACCCTGTCTAGCAGACAGACAATTAAAGATTTTTACTCCCCCCAGTAACAAGGAAAAAAATGTTGTAATATCTACTTGTATTTCATTTATTGGCTGACAGTCTTCTGGAATTGTCCTATTTTTATGAAGAGGCTTAGATATCTTCCTGACTGTTCAGTAACTCAAAACATACAAAGGAAATACAATTTTTCATTCGATAAAAATTGTGAGAGGGCAAGCACAATAAGCTCTTCACATAAAATTTGTTTTGTTCCTACACATCCCACTTTGCACTACGCAGTGAACTACTGATTAATGAGAAAAGACAAATAAAACTAAATCAAAACAAAGGTATGTGAAATGTAATCTGCCACCATAACATAGAGTGAAGAATATACCAGTGTAACTACATTTTTATGAATAAGTCTAAAAAGCATATTCAGGAATAAAAAAGAAATGGCAAATCATGGTTCTTTCTATTTTCATTAGTATTTCTGTACATTTCAGCATCTAAAAATAAGCTTGGGAACACTTAACTGTTCAAACATCATGTTAATCCCAGAAGACTTTGAAGCCAACTTCTCCTCTTACCAAAATAAATTAGTGTATTTTGTTTACTTTAAAAAGCTCAGGTCTTCACTTAAGTATCCTGAAAGAACTGTTCCAGGATTTCTGCAGTGTTCTGTGAATGGCCTTCACTACACCGCTTTCACATTCAAGTCTAACTATTTCAGAGCTTCTATATCAAAATATAGATAGCTTCTTTTCCCTGCAGAAAAGCATTTGTCTCTCTTAATGAGGGACTAGGGGTCTTGCCACCATCAAAGAATTAACGTGCAGTTCACTAAGCACCAGTTACCTGAACAGCAGAAACAACAGCTCCTTAGTTCAGAGAGGTTCTTTTGAACCAAGTTTTTTCCCTCCTTTTTTCTTTTGTGGGATGCTTACATATTCAAACAAAAAGACAAAGACACCTGAAATGTGAAATTTGTTTCAAGTTCATAATGTATTTTTTCAATTATTTTTGTGCTAAATACATGGAATAAACGACTATACAACTTTCAAGATATGCCACTTCCCTTCAAAAGGGCTTGAAGACGACAAACAGTTTACTCGCTCTAACCACAGGAGTAGAAATTTTCAAGAACTCTGATGTTAACCCAAAGCACAATGTAAACATTCAGCTACTACCTACTTTTCATGGTTTTAGTAGTCTAGTGAGAACTCCTACTCAGTATATCTTCTGTTTCTGCTTCATATTTTCTTAAGCAACAGCGAATAAAAGCTATTTTCAGGAAAAAAATTCTTAGAGGTAGGACTCATTACAGGAAAAGATCAGTCTATTAAACAGAGTTGCACTTGATTTGCATTGCCTTCTAGAGAGGTTCTGAAATGGTATCATTCTAGACTGCAATAATTCTTTAAAAAAGGAGGAAAAAAACCCCATTCCTGCCTTGGACCCAAACGCAATTTCTTTCCATACACACCCCACTTATAATTTTAAGGATTAAAATCTTAACATGAATCAATGAATTAAAAATCAGATTAAAAACAGCAGTGACTACCTCATAACTTTCTATCTTTCACACAAAGACAGAAACAAAAATTGACTTATTTCCAGAAGCAGCTCAAGCAGAAATTCCTTTAGTTAGTATTTGGTTAGGGGTTAAGCATCATGCAGAGAAGATAAGTTTGGGCAATGGAGAAATTTGTCAAAGGGAAAGGAAAGAAGAACGAAGGAGAGGGAGGAGTTGAAAAGGGAATAGGAGATTTAAGGGAAATAGAGGCTCATGTAATAAAAGTAAATCTAACAACAAATAAAGAGGTGAGCAGGAAATGTACAGCTTATGTGTTTATATAGTTTATTGCTGAAGAACTACCTGATCACAACATACCAGTTTTTATACTAATAGACCAGCAGAAACATACAAACTGAAACACCACTAAACAGTGCACAACTGATAAAGCCCAGTTCCTAAGAGTTTCATTCCAGTTGTCAAAAAAGTCCGTTGTACCTTTGAAACTTGAGTATCTGCCCAACCAGAACAGGCCATAATGAAATAAACCAGATTAAGCGTAAAATCCTGGAACTGTAGCCATTTTACCAGAATAAATATGCATTTACATTTAAACTTTATACATTTAAATGCATACCTTGTATGACCCACAGGCCTCACACAGAAAAATTAAGTGTTTAAACTATTTACCTACATAACTAAGTCCTGAAGTTGCCATAAGCATCATAAACAGGAACATATAATTTTGTCCACGAGGGAAATATTAATTCACCACAATAAAAAGTTTAAGTCAAAACAGTAGTTATAAAATCCATTTACTTTTACATCAGAAGCACTCCTGCAAGCTGCTATATAAATGCAGCTGGTATAACTCATGGTCTTGAGAGAAATGCACACAATCCTCCTGCACTAGAGTATATGCTACCATCTATACACAAAACGTCTGGCATAGGAGATGTCTTGCTGCTCACAAGAAAACAGTATGTCAACAATGGAATGTTACCGTGAGGAATACAAATACAATTTTAGGATACCGCAGGAGAGATATTAACACAACTGTACCTGCCACGGGTTACTGCTCAAACTACAATACATACATAATTCAGGTAATCCCATTCAGGAGAGCTAAACTTGAACTATAACAGGTGCAAAACACTGAGGAAATTAAGAGTCCCTCATTTAGGGTAACAAAACAAAGACTGAGCATAAGCCTAATGCCTGCTCTCAAAACAAAAAAGGAATTACTGCCAGAGATAGGGAAAAAAATCTTAGGCTTACATTTTAAAAGGGAAAGGATGGTATACCACAAACAAGTACAACCAACCTAACTGTTAGAATAAAGTCCTGTCACTGTCTCAAATAGAAAAAAAAAAACAGCGAAAAAGCAAAATTCAATTAAATCCTACATTTTGATGCAGCTGCTTTTAACAGACTGACCCTTGCGACCCAACTCCCTTACAATTTGGAAACAAATTCAAAAGAGCTGAAAGATAGTAAAAAAATAAGAACCATATTGAAAGAACCCACTAGTTCTGCCTGCTAATAAATGTATTTTCATCTTACAATGACAATGTAAACTCCAGTGTTGATTTCCACTATGATTCCTTCCACCTGTTGTTTATTGCAAAGACACTATAGCTGTTCATACCACTAATGTAAGAGCACAACTCGAAAAATTAGCTACATATTCAGAGTTCTTTAAGCACGAGTAGTAAATTACAGACATACTTTACTATACTAGTTCTTTAGTGACTTCAAAGTAAGTTATTCAATAATGATATTTCAAGCTTTTTGTGCAGCTGTAAATGAACAGCTGTAAGATTGAGTAATTTGGAAACAAAGTAGAAGTTGCCACTGAACAGCATCTTTGAAAGTTAAAATGGGTTGAAGTAGTAGCCTAGTAAAGTAGTGATACAAATATTTTTCACAACTTATTTTATATATTTGCAATGCTTTTGAGATCCCCATCTAGACCCATGTACTTCTGTTTCCATAGTTGACCTTTCACTTTATGGAACTAGAAATTCACCGTACTATGCTACGAAAAACCTTCTGTCCTACCGCAGCAGCAAGAAATTAATGGAAGTCCTAAAATTCCTTCAATGATAAAAAGTAAATTCAGCTGTTTAATCTTGAAATACTTTGGTTGCAAAAACAGTCATTTACCAAGAAGTTAAAAGTATCCAGAATCAAAACACAAAGTCATCTGAGCAGTTCTGATGAAAGATTCAGAAAAAAGCAGAACAATGACATACTAACAAAATATCCAATGGTACCATGTTTGTAAGTGAAGGAAACATTTTTGTTATAACATCATTGCAAACATAACAGATTGTCAGAGTGTCAGATTCACATTAAATTTGGTGTTCTTCTACTTGTTGCACAAAAAAGGAATCTACTAGGAAGACTGCTGAGTGTATCCTTGAAGTAGCAGCCAATTATCATCAACTTCACAAATATAGATTTAGCTCTGAGAACACTGACAACAATTAACACTGGTTTTACTCAATACAGCCAAAGCATATAATTACATCTATCACTAACTGCTTTCATCTAGCCAGTTGAAAACATACAGGACTATTAAGGATTTCAATGAAGGAAATCAACCCATTATATATGAAAGGAAAATTCTAATTGTCTTCTCATCCCAAATACTTTAAAAATAAATAAGTAAATTGACTTACCAGCTTAATTGCCATATATTCATTTGTGTATAAATTTTTTCCTTGAAAAAAAGAACAAAAACAAGAATGTGAGACATTGGTTTTCCTGTTCAAGTAAAAAGTCATTTAAACTTAAAGAAAGTCTTTGAAACATTTTTGATCTAAGGTGCTAGGTGTTCTGGTATTGACTTTAAAAATGTGGCTGTATTAGTCTGAGACCATACTCCAAAGACAACTTTATTCTTGAATTGTGTGAGAAGTGGTAGTTTCACTGAGAGAGAGTTCCAGTTATTTCACCAAGTTTGCAAAATTTTTATTTACTAGAAAAGTCTGAAAATTGGTAAATCACTTTAAGTGTAATGTGATATTCTACAATTTCACATTTATTGCTGAAAACTATTTAAAATTTATTTTTAAATTATCATATGGTTTTGGAACACCAGGCACTAACTAAATTAAGAATTAACTAGGACTATTTTTTCCCTTAATTCTGTAATTCACTAAGCTTAAAGATAGGACAAACGGGGCAAGAATATTACTGAGTAAAATTCTTACACCGTATGGAAAATATATCTGCTGCTTTAGAAGTGATTCTGTAACTGGATAAGGATATTTCAACAAGCATTACTTCAAATTGTATGCAATGACTAAAATATTAAACAAGCTTTATAGGTGTAAAATTAAAAAATAGCAGATAAAAGAAAAAGTCACGTCTAACACTTTTTTTTCTTCTACAGTCTTCAAATGAGTTGTGTGTATTATTTTTAAGGACAAACCTACTTTTTTCTCTGTAATATTACTCAGGTCTGAATTTCTCATATTTAGCTCAGTTTTGTTAAAGAAATCAAACAGGTAGAAGACATGGATCAAGACAAAAAGGTTCCCTGCAAAGACAGTTACATTTATAGTCAAAGACTATGAACTCAACTCTAACCCTTATTTTTAAAAATAGAGTACTCTTGCAAAGCTGAAAAAAAGATGTATTAAAATCACGTCTGCTAAGGAATCAACTTTACTAAAAGCAAGTTACTTGAAGGCTGTACAATAATAAACACAGAATCAGTATGGGCAGCATGCCCTAATCTGACCACCGAAAGAATGGATAATTCCAAGACCTATCCAGGGACTAAAGTGGAAATCCTGGCACCTTAAATAGTTATTTCTTATCTTGCGATCATTTGAGTTACATTTTTGACAAAAAGTGAACTTTGTTTGAAGTTGCTTCTGTATCTTTGCATTCTGTCACAATCTAGGAGACATTAAAAGGAACTCTTGCAGGGGCCCTGCTCATTCAGTCTATTAAGACATATAAATCAGCTACTGGAGTAGCTAACAAATCCCATTAACAGTTAAGAGACTGGATATTGCATTCCAGTAGACAAATGCAGTAATGACAGGTTTATCATTTTGAAAAAACATCAGAAGAGACATTCCAAAGAAACTTCAGAACTTTATGTGGTGATTCAAGACGATTGTCTCTTGAGAACAGCAGATTTGACACCATTGTTGATCTATCTCTAAGCACAGAACAGGTTTTTCATAATGCATCACATGCAGCAGCAAGAAGCTCTCTTTTACTACCCCATCAGTTTATCTTAACTTGGAAAAGCCTTAGTCTTAACAGCTCAATATTCAAAACAATTTAGTCCTTTGCAAGTTAATGGTTGCACATCAGACACTCATTTGCTAGATACGGTCAATTTACCATTTGATCCACAAGCCACTACAGAAGTCTTGCCACTCTTTTCTTCTCAGGTGGAAGATCTACAATGGCTACTGATTTATAACTGAATTTTTATCTCCTGAAGCGCAACTTCACCACTCTTAACAACTTTATTCCTCCTTTAAGTCTTTAAGATTTGACCCTAAGACACATGCTCAAAATATACTCCAGTTTGCAGAAGTACATAAAACAAATTAACTGCTTGTGTGCATCTTTGTAAGAGGGATTCCCACTTTCAGTTACTTGCTACTATAGTACATAAAAATAACAAATTTAAATCAGAACGTGTAATACCGATCTTAACTCCTGCTTTCAGTAACTTACATTTAAGACATCTTACTCCAGAAATAACAGTAAACAAGGATCTGAAATATCTACTACATATGCCAAAAAAGTAGACGTTAAACAGAGAAAGCCCGCACTTGCCCTGGTGGCTGACAGGACAGTACACTACATTATCATCTTCCTCCTATTTCTTTTACTTGTTTGTCCTATTTTATTTCAGTACTATCAGACTTTAAGACTTAACTACTTTAATATTGTATTTAGAATGAAATAGATGATTTTGCTCTTTATCTGTGTAAGAAAATGAGTTAATCTGATATTGATCTAAAATAGGTAATCCACTCTGTAAATTGTGACCACTCCAAGATAACAGACAGGAAAAAATTAACTTTATTATAGTTTACAATTGCTTTCAGCAGTAAATGTGACATTAATTATACCAGTATAATTTAGTTCATGGAGAGTTTTAAAAGAAAAATTATCATTCAAAGCCAGTTTAGAAAAGTTTAGAACAAGTTGAAGACAGTTTCAGCTTGACTTGCGAACTGCAGAGGCACATATATAACACTGCAAAGGTCAAAATACATCAATCCTGTTTAACTATTAATAGGAATAACAAGAGTACCTCTTATTGAGACTGTGTTAAATTCAGTATCCTCAGTCAGAGCTCCAGCAATGTTATCTTTCATCCCTCTACAGTATTAATAGCCTAAGCTTGTTTACATTCTGACTCAGACTAGATATAAGGCCCCCAGAAGCACTATATTAAAAACATTATATTTTAAACATGTTATATCTTATGCAAGTATTATATTAAAAATGTTGTCTGAAGGACAATGAGTAGTAGTTCTACCAGAGGTACAAGATCAACAGAAACACAACAGCTCCATAGCCCACCCTACTATCAAATACCCTAATTTTGAACCCGTTTCCTTTTAAACCTTGACAGCATGCATTAACTCAAGCCTTCCAGGAATACTGCGATAAATTCTTGCCATTAAGTGTCAAGTTGTATTTGTTAACACACACAGAATTCCCAGATTCAAGGTTGTGGAGTCCCCTTTTCTGGAGATTTTCAAGACCCCCCTGCATGCAGTCCTGAGTAATGTGCTCTAGGCAATCCTGCTTTGGCAGGGGAGTTGGACTAGGTGATCTCTAGAGGTCCCTTCCAACTCTGAAAATTCCGTGATTCTGTGAAAATGAAATAAACAAAGATCTTACCTAATCGTAGTTCTCCAAAGTTACCGCATCCAATTTTTTTGCCAATTCTGAAGTTAGGTCCAACCATTAACACTCCAGAATTTGAAGAACCAGTTCCACGTGGATTATGACCTGACCTCCCACTAGGCCGTCCCATTCTTTCATATGGCTTGTCTTTCTTTTTAGTATCCATGTCAAGTTTATGGTACTCCACTTTGATTTCTTCCTCTTTTTTAAAGATCAGTACAGGCAAACTCCAAGGGGAAAATATGAGGATGAAGACATCAGCAGTGACGTGCCCAGCTGGTTACTGTCAGTAAGCAGTCACAGCAGCATGTTCATCTCATTCGCAAAGCCTTGGTAGTGTCTGTGGTAAGAATATATCTCCAGAACGCAGACCACCAGCAATATTTCCTAGTATTTACAGGAATTCTGTTAAAGAAAAACAAAGTTATTCAATAGAGCAAGATTCTTCTACAAAATGACCTCTCCCTTCAACAAGTCATACAATTAAGCTATAATTAATTATGTTTGCCTTACAGATCTTTATGAAAAGCACTACTGTAAGGTTAGAGCCTCTGATCCTAGCACATAATGGCAAGAGATACTGGTGTGACTGAAGCGAGATAAAAAATACCAAGGCTTAATGCAACAGATATTTAAAAAAACCCACAGAACAACCCTATAAAGCCACAAGTAGACACGCTTAAGATTGACATTTAGACTCTCACCGCATCTTATGCCACCTATGCAAAAGAAAGCATTTATTTCTGGTTCCCTCCCCAGTAGTATCTGTTCACTTAAGGAAATGCTCAAGCTGCACAGTAATTGAAGTTATAGAAAGATCCTCAAATGTAAAATTCTCCATTATCTTTTCTGAACTATAACAACACTGTCCCACACGATATCCTGGTCTCTAAATTGGAGAGAAATGGATTCAACAAATGGACCACTCAGTAGATAAAAAAACTGGCTGAACAGTTGCATGCAAAGAGTTGCGGTCAACGACTCGATGTCCAAGTGGAGACCAGTGACAAGTGGCGTTCCTCAGGGGTCGGTGCTGGGACCTGTACTGTTCAACATCTTTGTCGGCAACATGGACAGTGGGGTCAAGTGCACCCTCAACAAGTTTGCCAATGATACCAAGCTGTTTGGTGAGGTAGACACGCTGGAGGGGAGCAATGCCATCCAGAGGGACCTGGACAGGCTGGAGAGATGGGCCCAAGACAACCTCATGCAGTTCAACAAGGCCAAGTGCAAGGTCCTGCACATTGGTCAGGGCAATCCCAAGCACAAATACAGGCTCAGTGGGGAATGGCTGGAGAGCAGCCCTGAGGAGAAGGGCCTGGGGGTGCTGATTGACGAGAAGCTCAACATGAGCCTGCAATGTGCAATCGCAGCTCAGAAGGCAAACCGTATGCTGGCTGCATCAGAAGTGTGGCCATCAGATCAAAGGAGGTGATTCTGCCCCTCTACTCCGCTCCCGTGAGACCCCACCTGGAGTACTGCATCCAGCTCTGGAGTCCCCAACATAAGGAGGACATGGACCTGCTGAGCGCATCCAGAGGAGGGCCACAAGGATGATCCGAAGGCTGGAGCACCACTCCTATGAGGTTAAGGCCAGAGAGTTGGGGCTGTTGAAGCCTGGATAAGAGAAGGCTCCGGGGAGATCTTATTGCGGCCTTCCAGTACCTAAAGGGAGCCTACAGGAGAGCTGGGGAAGGACTTTTTACTAGGGCATGTAGCAACAGGACAAGGGGGAATGGCTTCAAACTGGAAGAGGGCAGGTTTAGATTGAACATTAGGAAGAAATTTTTCACTTTGAGTGTGGTAAGGCACTGGAACAGGTTGCCCAGAGTAGCTGTTGAGGCCCCATCCCTGGAGGTGTTTAAGGTCAGGCTGGACGTGGCCTTGGGCAACCTGGTCTAGTGGGAGGTGTCCCTGCCTATGTCAGGGGTGTTGGAACTCGATGATCTTCAAAGTCACTTCCAACCTAAACCATTCTATGATTCTATGATAATTTCAGAGATGTACAACTTATAAACTCATGGCAACAACACTTCAGTTCTCTCAGTAACTCCTAGGATCTGAAAATAAAATATATTTACTTATTCTCCCCTGCCTCATTTAATTACGTCATAAATTTGCTTCCCCACTCCCATTGCCCACCATTTAGCATCATTGCCCAGACACTAATTCCAACATGGATTTCAACAAAAACATAATGTTAGCTTACTACTGCAATAAAGAAAGCTTTCATTTTTATCTTGCCCATAAGAATAGTGGTTATTGTTTTCTGTTTGACAATAGGGGTTTAAAAACCAAGAATTCAGAATATAGTTGGCTACTACATGGCTACTACATTTCAGGGTGAGTTAAATATCTGTTCAAAATTATTTTGCTACATTTGCTTCAGTGTTGGAAATCCACTGCCATACAAGAAAACGTCCTCTGAAAAAAAAAAAAATGTATTTCATGTGCTACAGCCTAAGGATAGTCATCAGGAGCTTATTTTAAGCACTTTGAACTGAAGACACTTTCATCTCTTAAACCTATTTCTCACAAAGTAAAATTATTACTCACATCATAGCTTATTACAATGTTTTAAAAATCAAAGAGCCAGTAGAGAAAAGATACCAAAGAATATGAACAACCACTCAAATGATTGTATCCGCTGAATCATGGATATTCGTAGCATGGTCATAACTAGACAATATTTAAAAACCACTAACCAACAGCTGACTAACCTATCACCTCAACAGTGAGGCACGTGGAAATTTGTTTAGCAAAGAAATATGAGCACCCTACTATGAAAGGGGGAACAAAAGACTTGTTCCGAGAACAATCAAAAAATGCAAATGCAGGTTCCAGTCCAAGTATACTTGCTTAATGCAAGGGAAAAGGACTTCAGCAGTGAGTAATGAAAGCAGTAGTGTGGTATGATATAGACAGAGGCATTTAAGAGAAAAAAACACAAGCACATTTGGCTACAACCATCTTGCAGGTTCAAGCAGCACCACTAGATACCCTAAAATCACTTTCTAAACCACAGATCTTGGAGAAATAGACTCAATGGGAAGCAATAGGTAATTTTTCCTCACCCACTGTCCTACAAAAGCTAGGGAAGAATGGATTGTGATGAGGTAGGAATTCAAGGGCACCATTTAGTACTTAGAAAGAAGGTCAGTATATTTGACACAGCAGAATGCATAAATATTTTAAGTACCAAAGAAAAAAGATTTATGTTCCATATCTTACCGGTTCTCCGGTGACAAATAACAAGATAAACAATCTTAGAATTTTTATTACTAATACACAGGGTTTATGGCAAATAGAAGCAGTGCACTTAAGCACAGCATAGTACTGCCACCAGCAAAGAGACATTACTAACACAATATTTTGGTAATCTTAGTAGCAGTGGAAGGCCAAACTTCCTGGCACTATGTTCCACATACCAAAATCTTCATACTACCAAGTGAAAGATATATCTTGGAACAGTGAAAGGCACTAATAGTTCATACCAACAATACCAATGGGCTCCACAACAGAGTAGTCTGACTACAGCAGGGACTGGGTATGCAGGCAACCCTGAAGAAATCCAAATCCGATTTCAGAGTTAATAGGATTCTTAGCTTAGAAGTTTTCCATAGCTTACCTGTTGACACATATACAATATCTAATCACATGTCAAATGAGTTTAAAATTGTATTCACAACTTCATTTTAGAAGGAAAAAAGAGTTCTAGTTTTGTCATTTATTTCAGATTCCCCCATTTTGTCTTTGTATTTAACTATCACCTGAGCACAGCACAGCCTTGCTAAATGAGCAGAAAACATAGCTCTAACAGGCTGTGTTCTGTGTGTGCTGAGAAGTAAGTCATGATGCATCAGGAGCATGGAATAACATGCAGGCAACATGAGGACAACGGGCACCAGAAATTCAGTAGCAGCAGTAAGGCAATGGTCATCTCTAAGAAATCAGTTGTGAGCCAAAGAAAGTCCACCATCACCGGAGAAGCTTCCAATCTCACACTGTATCAGTTCATGTCGCAATAAAACAGTACCGGAGAAGCCAAGCTGGGAGCTCAAGGACAGATTATTTAGTATTTATGCAAAGCATATTAGCAGCTCTGTGTGCACGCTTGTCCAGATGAAGCCTAGTAGTTAACACGACACTGAAGCTTTGCCAGTGAGAAATTAATTTGCACAATGTATTTTTAATCTATCTATAATCATAGGAAGATCTTTAATTTGGAAAGTCCAAATAATAACCAAGCCCACCCCTGAACAATATTAAGTTACCAGAGATGAAGATTTGCAATATGTTTAGAATCTTCATTTTAAAAATATCTTATCTGCGCACCCAAATGCTTTTTTCTACAATCTAACAGTCTAATATTTTAGATACTAGCTTGAATAGGCACTAATGGCAGACTTTCTCAAGTCAATTTATACTAATACTACAGTCTTCATCAAGTGAACTTTTTCCTGATTACTCAATATACACACAGGCTCAGACACTGAAAATGTCTTATTATATAGCACTACACACTTAAACAAATATCAAATCAGATGCTCTTCTAAGCAATTGATAATGTATCATTTATTAATTGAAACAGTCAATTTGGAACAGAATGCTATCAAAGAAACTATTGCCAGTGTTTTTTAATTCTAGTATTTGCTCTAACACTGTAGTTACAGCAGTTTAAGTTTTATTTAGTTTCAAAAACTGAGCTAATTTATGAGAAATCTTTTTGCCTTTTTTTTTTTTTTTATTTTTTGGTGAGATGCCCACCCAGCCACTCTCTCACTCCTCCTTCTCAAAAGGACAGTGGGAAGAAAATAAGATGAAAAAGCTCATGGGTCAAAGTCAAGACAGTGACATCACTCACCAAGTACGGTCACAAGCAAAACAGACTTGACTTGAGCAAGACTAATTTATTGCCAATTAAAATCGGGCTAGATGGTAAGAAACAAAGACAAAGCTAAAAACACCTTTCCCCTACCCCCCTTCTTCCCAGGCTCAACTTCACTCCTTCACTTGACACTCCTCTACCTCCTCCACTCCCCCCGAGCAGCGAAGGGGACAGGGAAAGGGGATTGTCATCAGTCCGTAACCACTCCTATCTGCTGCTCCTGCCTCCTCACACTGTTCCCCTACTCCAGTGTCTCCAGCGTTGGGTCCTCACAATGGGGCACAAGCCTTCAGGAACAGACTGCTCTAGCATGGGTCCCCCATGGGGCACAGGTCCTGCCAGCAAACCTGCTCCTGCATGGGCACCTCTCCACAGGCTGCAGCTGCCTTCAGGACATGACAACCAGCATCACCACGGTCTTCTCCAGGGGCTGCAGGGGAATCTCTGTTCCGGCGCCTGGAACACCTCTTCCCCTCCTCCTTCACTGACCTTGGTGACCACAGCGCTGTTTCTCTCTCATATTCTCACTCTTCTCTCACAGCTGCTGTGCAGCTTTTTTTACCCTTTCTTAAATATATTTTCCTGGAAGTTCCACCATCTCCACTGCTGGGCTCAGCTGTGCCCTGCAGAGCATCCACCACCAGTCAGCCCTTGCCTCTCCTCACAGAGGCCCCTACAGTCCCCCGGCAACACCAGGGCACAGACACACAGTGCATTTACAAAAGCAACACTCACATCTTTCAAATTTGTGAAGTTCCAAACACTACAGGTGAGTAACTGCTTTTTTTTTTTTATAGTAGCAAGTGCTTCCCGAAGAAATAGCCTACCACACCCTTTTCAATTTAAGAAACCACCACTTCCAAAACTTTTGTGTCCGCACACAGACCCACCACAAGCTGTTAGCCATATGTCATTTTAGAAACTGAGAAAGCAGTAGAAAAGTTAAGTTACAATAGATTCAAGGGATAAAGACAAGCTTGAGTACAAGCTTCAGTATTTATCCAGTTAACTGGCTTTGTAAATGTTACTAGCATTTTGAGAGCAAGTCACAAAGCAGGAAAAAAACTAATAAAACCCAACACAATACTTTAGAGTAAATAGTAAATAATCTGATTGTAAATTCCTTCCTAAAAAACCATTTTCTCATAATGGAGAAACAGCAGAGAGCAGCGCAAAGTAATTACAACTGCTCCAGCCAAGTCAGCCCCAAGGAAGACACTGTTGAAGTGCCTCTATGCAAATGCACATAGCATGGGGAACAAACAGGAAGAGCTAAAGATGTGTGCACACCTCCATGTATGCCTGTGATCTCATTGACATCGTACAAACATGGTAGGATGACTCCTACGACTGGAGTGTTGACATGGAAGGCTACAGGCTCTTCAGAAGAGACAGGTGAGGGAAATGAAGAGGAGATGTTGCCCTATATGTCAACAAGCAGCTGGAATGCATGGAGCTCAGCCTGGGGATGGATAAAGAGCTGACTAAGAGCCTATGGGGCAGGATTAAAGGGAAATCGGGAGCAGGGGACATTACAGTGGGGTGTCTGCTACAGGCCACCCGACCAAGAAGACCGAGCGGATGAAGCCCTTTATAGACAGATAGGGGCGGCATCACCTTCACAGACCGCGGTCCTCATGGGTGATTTCAACCACCCCGACATGCGTTGGAAGGGTAACACAGCCAGGCATAGGCAAACCAGGAGGTTCCTGGATTGCATTGATGACTACTTTCTTCTCCAAGTGGTTGAGGAGCCAACAAGGAGAGGAGCTATGCTGGACCTTGTTCTTACCAACAGGGAGGGGCTGGTAGGCAGTGTCAAACTCAAGGGCAACCTGGGCTGTAGTGACCATGAAATGGTCGAGTTCGAAATCCTTGAGGCAGCAAGGAAAGCGCGCAGCAAACTGACCACCCTGGACTTTGGGAGAGCTGACTTTGGCCTCTTGAAGAATCTGATTGGTATGGTGCCATGGGATGAAGAGCTGGAGGGAAGAGGGGCCCAAGAAAGTTGGTTAATATTCAAGGATCACCTCCTCCAAGCTCAGAACCAGTGCATCCCTACAAAAAGGAAGGCAGGCAGAAAAGCCAGGAGACCTGCATGGATGAACAAGGAGCTCCTGGACATGATCAAAACCAAAAAGGAGGCCTACAGGGAGTGGAAATAGGGGCGGGTAGCCTGGGAGGAATACAGAGGAATCGTTTGAGCATCCAGGGATCGGGTTAGACAAGCTAAAGCCCAGATAGAACTAAATCTGGCCAGGGACATTAAGACAAACAAAAAAAATCCTTCTTTAAGTATGTCAGTAAGAAAAGACAGACTAGGGAAGAGGAGAGCCCTCTCCAGAAGGAAATGCAAGAACTGGTTACCCAGGACAGAGACAGGGCTGAGGTACTCAATGACATTTTTGCCTCAGTCTTCACTGGCAAGGACTGCAGCCGCACTGCCCATGACACAGAATGCAAAGGCGGGGATTGGGAAAATGAAGAACTGCCCACTGTAGGTGAAGATCACGTGCGAGACCACCTGAGGAACCTGAAGGTACACAAGTCCATGGGACCTGATGAGATACATCTGTGGGTCCTGAGGGAACTGGCAGATCAAGTCGCTAAGCCACTTGCCATCATATTTGAGAAGTCGTGGCACTCTGGTGAGGTTCCTGCCGACTGGAAAAGGGGAAACATAACCCCTATTTTCAAAAAGGGAAATGAGGAAGACCCAGGGAACTACAGGCCAGTCAGTCTCACCTCTGTACCTGGCAAGATCATGAAGTAGATCCTCCTGGAAACTCTGCTGAGACACATAGAAAACAAGGAGGTGACTGGTGACAGCCAGCATGGCTTCACCAAGGGCAAGTCATGCCTGACAAATTTGGTGGCCTTCTACAAAGGGGTTACAGCAGCAGTGGACAAGGGAAGAGCAACTGATGTCACCTACCTAGACTTGTGCAAAGCGTTCAACACCATCCCACATGATATTCTGGTCTCTAAATTGGAGAGAAATGGATTCAACAAATGGACCACTCAGTGGATAAAGAACTGGCTGGACGGTCGCACTCAAAGAGTTGCGGTCAACAGCTCAATGTCCAAGTGGAGACCAGCGACGAGTGGCGTTCCTGGTACTCTAGAATGTGAGGATTATGGTACTGTTCAACATCTTTGTCGGCGACATGGACAGTGGGGTCGAGCGCACCCTCAACAAGTTTGCCAATGATACCAAGCTGTTTGGTGAGGTAGACACGCTGGAGGGGAGCAATGCCATCCAGAGGGACCTGGACAGGCTGGAGAGGTGGGCCCAAGACAACCTCATGCAGTTCAACAAGGCCAAGTGCAAGGTCCTGCACATTGGTCAGGCAATCCCAAGCACAAATACAGGCTCAGCGGGGAATGGCTGGAGAGCAGCCCTGAGAAGGACCTGGGGGTGCTGATTGACAAGAAGCTCAACATAAGCCAGCAATGTGCAATCACAGCCCAGGCGGCCAACCGCATCCTGGGCTGCATCAAAAGAAGGGTGGCCAGCAGGTCAAAGGAGGTGATTCTGCCCCTCTACTCCACTCTCGTGAGACCCCACCTGGAGTACTGCATCCAGCTCTGGAGTCCCCAACATAAGAAGGACATGGACCTGCTGGAGCGTGTCCAGAGGAGGGCCACGAGGATGATCCGAGGGCTGGAGCACCTCTCCTATGAGGAGAGGCTGAAGGAGTTGGGGCTGTTCAGCCTGGAGAAGAGAAGGCTCCGGGGAGATCTTATTGCGGCCTTCCAGTACCTAAAGGGGGCCTACAGGAGAGCTGGGGAAGGACTTTTTACTAGGGCATGTAGTGACAGGACAAGGGGGAATGGCTTCAAACTGGAAAAGGGCAGGTTTAGATTAAACATTAGAAAGAAATTTTTCACTTTGAGTGTGGTAAGGCACTGGAACAGGTTGCCCAGAGAAGCTGTTGAGGCCCCATCCCTGGAGGTGTTTAAGGTCAGGCTGGACGTGGCCTTGGGCAACCTGGTCTAGTGGGAGGTGTCCCTGCCTATGTCAGGGTTGTTGGAACTCTATGATCTTCAAGGTTCCTTCCAACCTAAACCATTCTATGATTTTATGTTTATGTAATGCTTTATTGAGTGTTTTACTGAAATTTAAAGCAACAATGCATGAAACCAAATACATAAACAACATAAATTTCAGTTTCCAAAAGTGCATCTATTACACAGACAAATCTATTCTGTGGTAACTTAGACCCTTCCATCTTCTGCTGTTGAACCAACATATATTCCAGTTACATTACAGACATGCTTTTTTATATATACTGAAATTAGCACCTTTTATCAGATTCAAGCTAAACAAACATCGGAAGCCCCACATATTTTTCACACACTACATGTCAGAAGGAAGACACTCAAGCATTCCTGTCACAGTCTCTCCAGGACATAAGTGTCCTCTTACAATATTTCCTCATAAAATAACCTGCAGCTAATTTGAAATAAGGAGAACCCTTAGACTTTCTTCATATTGAAGTCCCTGTACAACATTTTATGAAGTATTTACCTTAGAAATACCAAAGGCATTCATATGGGTTTTTTTATTTATTTACACTGCACTTACCTGTGACATACTGCTGATGGCAATGTCTTTTATTTGCCATAATCCTCACATTGTACAGGAAAAGCACTAAAAGGCAAAGATATAGATATATATATAGATATAGTATTTGTAATTACTTGGGCATGCAAAAACTTCTGATACAGAATAAAAGTAAATTACAAGTTATGGGAATTGTATTAGTTTTCCTAGACTGTTAAGGAAGATTCAGCAGATTTGTTTCAAAGACTCAACATAATTTGTAGGACTCAGAAGTCTGACACTATTCAACAGTGTGCTTCATCTAAAGTCATAAAATAACACAAACAATGCAAGCATTCTGAATGATTTGCATAATCCTTGTCTTGCTTTGTGCTACTTATATGGGCTACGTTCTCCTCACATGCAATCTGCCTGAAAAAACGTGTTTTCCCCATCCTCTTTTCACAGCTTGATTTTCTATTTAATTTTCATTTTTCAATTCTGACTACATAAATGAGCACACTTGACCCATAAGCTTCAGCCAGACATCAGGGAATATTATTAGGATTTAAATAAGCGTTCTTGCTCAAAAAATGTATGATTAAATATCAGTGTGATGGCAAACACACCACCAAAGCCAAGGTAACAAAGCAACGTCATAGGAGTGAAATTACTATTTATGTTGAAGTATGAAGAGGAGGAGAAAGCAAAGGAAGCTATGAAAAAAGTCAAAATGGTACTATGTAGCAGCAAAGGTAATTAGACCTTAGAAATTAGATCTACAATCCACATAGATTGAAGATAAAAGGTGAAACAAGACTGGGAGACCTGTAAGGAAGCAGTCAGAGTAACTGAGGTGCAAAACTAACATCAGCTAATAGAGGCTTTATTTATTTGATGGAATTTAATTACCATTCCTCTACTTGCTTTGGGAATGTCTAAGACAAGCGTGAACAGTGAAGAAGACAGCCAAGATACATGTTTCAGTTGACTGACAGCAGTCATACACCTAACATCTGCAGAAGAGTAAAAGGAAGCTCAGACTCAGTCATAGAAACATAAATTAAAATCAATGGCAAAAGACAGCCAGGCTACTGGTCTGTGTCAATACACAACTTAAGTGCAGAACGTACAGTCAAATTAAACAAATAAATATAAACTTAGCCACAAGACTATAGTAATACCATCTTGAAACAAAATCCCAATTTGCAATGAAGAAGCACGTGAGGAAAACTCCATTCATTGGGTCCATACAGAATTAACTATTTCTTCCAGTACTGGCTTTACCACATTTGAGGTAAGAAATCAAAAGCAAAACTTACTAGCTTGGATTCACCATCACACTGGTGTAGCTAAACTGCTAACTCTGGAACTAGAGTAGTTACTCCCAGCTCAATTCTCAAACCCAAGGAGGTTTTGCTCAGTTTTCTACTCCATTAAATGAACATGCTGTAATTCACCTACTGGTATTATCACTTCCAAACTTCTGTGCACTTGACCTCACAACTTCAGTAATGTTCTTTCTGAATTAAGTACTCCTTCAACAAAGCCAAGGCAAGGACTAAACAGACCATTCCCTGAAGACCTCTACTGTCTAAAGGTTAGATGATCAATTTTGTGATATTTGAAGAGGACAGACAACTATTTCCTTGAAGGGACATTTTTACTCTACAGAATGCAGAACAAGGAGATTCCAACTGAGAAAATCCAGCTTGTTTGAAGAGTTTGCTTTGCGCTGTCTGTGCTGCATAAAATTCTACACAGAGAGCAACTGAATGAATCTTAATGGAACTATACAGGTGTGTAAACAAAAAATGATCTTTCAATTCACCACTATACTCAAACTACTTTTTATTTAAATCCAGGTTGTGCGGTTGTATAATCCTGAAGGACTCGGAACACTGAAAACTCTCTAAGAATACATACAGAACTAGACATATAGAAATTGAAATCAAGCACGTCTCACTTCCAAATGAATTCACTGTGGGAAAATGGCAGTATTTTTCTTCCTCTAATGAATAGATTATGATCTCTGAACAATTCATACTTAAAGTGTATTTGCCTAAACTTCTAAAGAAAACTGTTCAAAGGCTCTGAAGAAAAATGCTGTAATATTATATATGGTAAATAAATGGGTGAGTTAGAAAGGCATATTGAGGCTCTATTCTGTCTTCTGTTCCATTAACACTCCATCTATTCAGCAGCTTTGCTGCTATTGTTTCAAGTTCACACATCACCCAAAAGAACATATTATATATTAAGCAACCATATGCTGCTACAGAAAATCTGTGAACCAAAACAATCTTTACCTTTTGTTTAAATCCTCTTAATCTTTTCCTCCTTGATTCAGTTTTCAAAACAAGAATAAAGAAAAAAGGATAATTACACAAGGCTATAAAAATCTGATCATATCTTCTAATCATATTAAATCATCCTTTAAGTGCCCTGGAAACAATGGCCAGTTCTTTAGGTTGTACTACTACCAAAGATCATACACACACACTCAAACACAATTTCTTTCACATCTACTGGTGCAAAAAAAAAATCTCAAAGCCCCAGTTGGGCTCGGCAATTTTAACACACTGTTGAGTTTTATTGTCACACAAGTATTTCTAATTTCTTGTACAGCCACACTCACAAAAGAACATCCCATTCAAAGTTAGCTTTAGGGTCAAAGTCAAATAATTGCCAGAAAGTGGTAGGCTGATAAAATTCAAATCCTAAAACAGGGATTGGCACACAGGAAGAAGTGACACCCAGAAAACATTTTAAACATCCCTAGATTACAGAGATATATATTTACACATCTCTAAATCTCAGTGGAAAACATCCCAACTAACACTACCAAAGACTATAAGCCACATAACAAGTACCCTACTCTGCAGCAATAAAGACTTTCTAGGACTCTATATAAGGCTGGGTAAAACTATACGTCTTTATTCATATTTCTCCCAAGTGGCTAAGCCTGCAGCAGCACTGTAATTCATGCAAGTTTACATATTCCAAGGTGTATGTCATAATAGTGTTCACATTCTAATGTGCAAGTCCCCTTTCAAATAAAAACTTACTAGCTACTTCTTTCCTTTTCCACCTTCCAGATTTACTCTTAAGTAAACCTATTAAAAGAACATTAAAGCTGCTAAATAAAACATTCCACTGTCCAGAAGTGACAAACTTAAATGAAACATGCAATCATAACTCCTCCCTTAGCTATCATATGCATTACTTTTCAGAGTTTAATTGAAACATCCTATATCACTGCTAGTATCAGTATACTAACATTTTTCTCTAGTTTTAGAAAAAGCATAAAGTAGCACAAGAGCTAGGGAGGAAAAGACGAGATTCCATGAAACAAAAGGAAAGACAGAAAAGAAACACCTCTGGCTTAAGCACATTTGCTACATTGATTCCACAAAGAAAAAGTATGCAATATATTAATCAGTGGGAAATCGTTCCCAGAGTTTCAGCAGCAAAGAGGGAAAACAACCAAAGTAACTGTTACTTCTTGATCACATGCAGATCAAACTCTTCCCACTTCAGAAGATACACGTTTACTTAAGAAGGCAAACAGAGACTTCATTTGCCTTTGAAATGACCTTGTAACAAATCATGCAGGAGCTCAGCTGTGCAATTTGTTTCTCAGTATACATGGCCTCAAAGCGTTTTTATTTTGATTTGTGCTCTTCAGCACTCCAAGGCAACTAACAGATCACAAGTGCACTTAAATTTTGTTTGCATTACCAGCACTTCCAACAACGCAGTGTTTGTATCTCAAGTACCTTCTACATTACCACTCGTGTCTTTTTTACTAAAAAGTCTAAGTCTTCCACAGATTCTTCTGATCACTTTCTATGACTGCCTCGGACCACTGTACTGTTCAGGCACCATCCACTCCTTTTCTGCTTCTACCTTCTGTAATATCAACCCATTCTAGCTTAACAGTTTTGCTTTGCAAAACAAGAACAAAATTTATGAATTTTTGGCATGCATGTGAGATTATCAGCACTCAAAAAAAATTATTTTTTAACAAAAATCTATTTATTTACTTGTAAGATTCTCCCCATACAATATAAAGTTTTATGTAATTGAACACAAGTGTACACACACACAGTCTCAGTCCACAAACACATACAAACAAGATTCACTCAAATAAGCAGCCTAACTCAAAGTGTCAAGGTGAGTCTGAGTGGCTTTCTCATGAATAAAAATTTACACAGCCAAGCCTTCTAAGAAATCAACTTTTTCTGTCAAGTTGCATATATATAAAAATAATCTGAAATTACATTTCCCTCTTACAGTATCCACTGCCACACACTATTTTCAGTGAATGTAATTAGTTAAAGATTCTAGAAGGAGCTTTTAAATTTGCATGTATATAACTATTCTCCTAGGGAAAGTTCATCAACAAACTGCATATGGCCAAGTATAATCCTTGTTTAATACATGAAATCTAACAGAAAAAACAGCTTTATTTATTAACACATTTTAATTAAATCTTCCTCCATACAAAACCTAACTGAAAATATACCTTATCTTTATTGAAGGTTGTTTAAAAAGTCCATTCCAGTTAAGCTACTGTAATTTTTCTTGTACCAAGGTTTAAAGTCACTTGAAGAAATCTGAGGGCTATCAATATCCAGACTTTAGTATCTGATCTGTACATTTAATTTTGCAACTGGAAAGACTACTACATAACCAACAATCATGCAGCCTTCTCCACCACCCAACTGCCAGTTCCGGTCAAACTACTGTCACATCAGAAGACATGTACAGTGCTCAGGGTCACCCTAACTCAGTATAATTTTTACCCAAATGACAGACTGGACTAGTTATGTAACAATTAAGATCCCTAAGCAAGCTCTTCATCTCTGTAAACTTAAAATGAACATCAACTGAAGACTCCTGTTTTCTGTTCAGTGCATAAACATTTATATTTTCTCATAGACCTAGAATAACAGTTTGACCCTAATCCACAAGTCACACTTCATTGTAGGCTTTCACCACAAAATCCCACCAACTTCACCTTAGAATTCCATGCAAGTGAATGCATTTACTTTGCTAAAAATTTTTGTGCATGCATCCTTCTTGAAGGATCATATAATCATCATTTTAAAGTAACAGTTGAAAGTCACTTTTCAGAAAGAAGTGATATCAGGAATAATTAACAGGAATAAAAGGAATAATTAAAAAAATCTAATAACGATAGTATTAAAGCTTATTTACCAAAGAGCAGAGAAAGGAGGTAACTGATGGTTAAGCAGCATTCCAGTAATTTGAGATTTCACTTTTCCAACACCACCCCCTCACACACTTAAATGGGCTATGTTTTCCATAGCTGATAGAAAGCTAATGCTAAGCTAGCTAATGCTACATAATAGATGTTTCAGTTTTCTACATCAAGCATTGTACCATCAGCACTCAACTGTTATAGCAGAACTGAAAGGTATAGATTAGCTCAAAGCTAGGCTAAAGAAACTGTAAAGTTGAACACATCTAAAAGTTAGAAAACAAAGCAAAGATAGCATTACATTTCATCTCACACCATAACTATGTCTGAAGACAAAATTAAGCACAATGGTGAAGCACTCCGGTGCTACATGGAAAAAAAAACATTTTCTAAGAGTCCAAAAGACACTAATTCTGTTTTCAGGTTAGATTTTTGATAGGATAAAGTACATAGTGTGCTCTAGCATTCCATAGTGATTGTGAACAACAGTTGTCAAAATGAAAAGTCAATTTAATTCACTGAGACCAATTCCTCCTCACCCTTACCTTTAATTACATGGTCATATTCTACTGTAAGAACTTAGAGGGGAGTCAAATTCAAGTTAAATGATTTTAACTCTGGAATTTTTCAACTTGCAACTGCAGTCACATCAGACATTAACTACTGTGCTACACTCCTGAAAAACAAGCCTAGGAAATAAGACATCACATGCTCACGCCCGGCAGATCATGATTTGATCCTGTAAGACAGTCATTTATTACCAGTAGTATTGAACATTATTCCTTTTTATTACACCAGACCTCCAGAGGCACGGACTTAAGTTTCACAGGTTTTGACACAACAGAACTACTGAGAATATGTTTTAGTAGCTCTGCCTTTCCTCATTCTGACCTTACCAAAATTCACTTGCCCTCTCAACTGTACCTGAATCACTTGGGGGTTTTTCCTCCTGTATCTCTCCTTCTACTTTAGTCCAGCTACAACTATACTGAACTGCAGCTCAGTGCTCTTCCATACGTGGCCAGTCTGGATACATGAACTGGAATCTGAGAAGTGGGAAATAACTCTTTTGTGCTGCAGCTCAAACAAAGCCCAAGTCACAGGCCGAGTCACCCACTTACTGTTCGAGTCATGTGTTTCCTCCTTTTCCTGGGTAGAAGCAAAGAAAAGGCAGAAATCACAAGCTGGACAGTCACTTTGTGTTAAATCCCAGTGCCCAGCAGCACAGCTATCTTCCATCAACATGACCAAGCAGGTTCCAGAAAAGTTTTCTTCCATTCATGCAGCCCAGACTTGAGCACAGTCAGGACTTAATTTTTGTAGAATTTCTTCCAAACAGTCAGCTCTGTTGGACTGTTATAAATGGTGTTTCCAAAAGCCTTAGACCTCAGCAAAAAACTTGACTAAGTAACAATGAAGAGAGACAAACCACCCCACCAGATCTCTAATACACACATTAACTTAACAGTATCAGGACTCATTAGCAAGTGTGGTAGTTGGTGAGAGCTTTTCTTTGGTTTTGTTCTGTTTTTGTTTGGGGTTTGTTTTTTTTTTTCCACTCCCCCCATATTGGTAGGTCTTTCCCAATGTTTATTTTCCAAATCAGCCAAGTGGTTTAATCCAAACTATTTCTATTTCTGTTTGAGGCAGAAACTAGCATGAAAGACTTCAGATTAAATTTGACAATGTTTCTGCCACTGAAAATATACAACCTTACAATAGATGTTAACCATAGATGATCCTGATAACTCTGCATGTAAGGAAAGGGATAACCCACAGTACCGGAAAATGTCTGCAGAGTAAGTTTTGCAACTATCAATCTGTCAAGGTTTTTCTGACACTAACAAACTCTCTACGGAACAGTGTTCAATGCCCACTAAACCTCATGGCACTAACTTCAGCTTGCTGGATATCTCCCATGTTTCCACAGTATTCCCAGGCCTCCCCCTGTTACATCTTGAGCTCTCTTTTTTGCAAAACTCCTAGTTTCTTCCACAATAAAACTCTTACCTTCAATTCTCACTCAGTGAAGAGAAGAGATGCACCATTGCTTGCCCAGTTACTGCAAGCCACAAGCTAAACAGCTCTCAAGCTCCGACCACACAGAACAGATAACATCCTTCCTTCACTGTGGATAGTTAATAAATATCTACTCTATCTAAATTGGTTTTTATGAAGCTTATAGGAACATATCTTGAGAGGCATAAAAACCCAAGCTTGGCTAAAACTGCCCAACAAGTTTCACATTTGTATAGGCAGCAGATGAGAACTGCAGATCAAAAATACCTTATTTCCTTAAAAAACAGAGGTTGGGGTTTAGTTTTTTGGGTTTTTTTTTTTTTAGAAGAAAATTCCAAGTACAATCAATAGATTTTACTTAGAATTCAGTCAGAAAATTAAAAGCAAACACTAAAAGAGCATTTCTGGAAAGCAAAGATATTTACCTCTGAGTCTGGCAAAAGCTTAAGAGTAAATTTAGCCATTCTGCCTTCCTGTTGTCTGTTAGTAAAATTCGTCACTGCCTGTTTACTGTTACCTGTAAATTCGAGTTTCATCATTTGTTATCTCTCCAGATTTAGAGATGTCTCAGTCTATTGGCAGTAAATGTTAAACAGAAGTAAAAACTTTCATGATGCGATACATTGAGCAACCTGCTCCTGGAATACTGTAAGAAATGAATGAGTAGCAATTGTTTGAGGCAATCTTCCACAGAAAGAGAAAGGAAGAAAGTTTTATACTGAACTTCCTTCTTTTCAGAAGCCAGTGTTTGCAAGGCACAAGTAAGAAAATACTAGCAGTCTACGTTAAAGTGAAACACGTCTCCCATGACCCTTAGAGCAATCATGTCCCTTACTGCAATCTCTACAATATTAGTTCATCTTCCCAAGATTACTGCAGAATTTAAGATACCTGTATTTATATGGACATTATCTATATTTAAACTGACATCAACAATATCAACAATATCTGAAATTAATTATGTACTTCATTTTAAGCTAGTGGAACTCCTCTAAAGCAACACTGAATACCTTTATAAGATTGCTTTATAACATTACATTAAAGAGCTGTTGAAACATGAAAGGTCTTTCATGTCTTTACATATATAGAAACGCAAGCTACATCTGAAATTTAGTTTTCAAAAATGCAATTAGACAATATAAGTGTCAACATGATGGCTCTCTTCTCCTGCTGTATCTGGCCACAGATACCTCCTGCTCCTGTTGCTTACTTCAGACCAGCCTCGGTGCTCAAACACCTCTACAAAGCCACTAGACTCACTAACCGAGTAGAAAGTTCACACGCTCAACAGTAACTTGCTACTGAACAGACGATGAGTTAACAAGAGACAGTCACAGAGCAAGAGTGACCTTCCCAACAGCCTGCGACAATCTCAGTGACTGCTGTTTCACAATAGGTTTAGCACATCTCTTAAAAGACAGCAGGCTTGTTCTCAGTGACCCCCCATAGGGTAACTGCCACCCCAAACATCACCATTAACTATGCTTCTGTTTGAAATTGTTCCATCTACTTTCTGTTATTGTACGTGGTTTACCGAATAAAGAGCATGACACCTCAACAATTACTCAATGAAAAAACACAGAGACTACAAGAAAGCGTAACAAACCATGTACTTTAAATTGGAATCTAGGCCCTGCTTGTCATAAAACATCTCTTTATTTTTGTACTAAAGAGGACGTTACCTTCCATTGTAATACTCCACATCCTATCTTAATCAAAAATACCATAATTTAAACATGTGGTTGCTGAAGAGTATAAATTCCCACACAGGCAATTACACCCATGAAATCTGGAAAAAAAATCCTTTCTAGGAAAATAGCATTAAATTACATTAGATTTTAGCTAAGTAAAACAGTTATTAAAAAGTCTTGGTATGTTAAAAGTTAAACAGGCGAGTAAACTTACAGGGAAGATCATAAAGCATAGGAGACCACTGTTGTAATTACATTAGTGATGTTCTACATGAAGTCAGATTAAGTAATAAATCTACTCAAAGTATGCAAATCTTACTTGTTTGTCTGTCATGGACTTCTGTGATCTACAGTTCCCTGAGTGAACATTTTTGCAAAGACAGTTCTGACTTATTAATATGTCTCCTCCCATTCCTAACTCCACTGCACAAGGCAGCAATATGATACTAGACACACAAATATCAAAAAAAAGTCATCTTTCCATACCTACCTACCTATGTATAAAATATATGTATACCTATGTATAAAATACCCCTCTTTGAAGAGCCAAAAGTGGGTGTTATCTATCCTGTATTAAAAAGTTTTCCTAAAATAAGCTGAGCTTTTACATGTAGTTATACTCAACAACGCCAGAAAAAGGAATAAACAAGAGAGAATAGTGGATGAGGTGTAACTACAGTGATATGTGTTCAAACAAAAACGTTCTATGCAACAGATGAAGGATAATGCAACTCAATAAATATCCTAGGAGAACGCATTGGTAAACACATTTGCAACATTCCTAGTGTTGCATATTTACTGTTTACAAATACTCCCTGCACCTTCTCTTAGAAAGTGTTGACAGATATTAGTTGTTTAGCTTAAATAAGTAAGTTTTAATTAGAATAAATTACTTAGGGTTACAATATGGTGTGATTTTTGCTGTGTGCTTAGCTCTACTTAGCATGAGTAGCTAGATTTGCTGAAGCCTTTAGGCCGCAAGAGAGTTAATTTTCTTAGTAATTTTCCTAGCAGCTGGTACAGTGCTGTGTTTAGACTTCTAGTATAAGAAAAACATTGATAACACACTGATGTTTTGGTAGTGTTTTCCCTGAGTCTGGGACTTTTTGCACTTCCCACGTTCTGCCAGGGAGTGCAGGTGCTCAAGAAAGGTAAACCAGAAGATAAGGAGGTGACAAGCATCAGCAGAGACTGCAAATCAACAAGGTGAGAGCAGTCAATGGCCGTCCAGCCTGGACACAGAAAAAGAACCCAAGAATGTGTTAGAAGACCCCAGACCTAAAACGACCATTGGGCTAAAAGATGTGTGAAGAGTGTGTGAGGGGCAGGTGTATAGATCGCAGGAGCGTCATTGCCCAGGGGTTTCTTCATTCGAGGTCCCTCTCTGGAGGCACCCAGCCCGGGCTGACCCTGCTGCTGTACCTTTCAATTAAGTTACTTGTTTTTATAAAATCTGATGCTGTGGAAAAACTAGGGTCAAGCCTGAAGAAGGAGGGAGCACACCCGAGAGTAAGTGTGTGTGTGAGGAGTCGGAAGGGGCACCCATCGGCTCACAGGATCGCTGGCTGCGAAGGGACCCTGGTCCCAGCAGTGAAAGACTCAGGTGGTGTGTGTGCAACTCCTGAATGGGGTGTGAATGCTCGGGCAGCAGCTCCTCCTGTAACAAAAGAATCCTCCCACTCATTCATTTAAGGTAATGAACATATCTATTGAACCTAAGAAATAAATATAACAGGTGAGCTAAATCTGATCAATATAAATTCATCTATATTTTTGGAACATAGCTGAGTACTTTACTACTTCCTAAGAGTTTCAGAACTTCCTTTGAAAGTACTGCTTTCAGAGAGCTCTCCAAGTAACCGAAATCCAAACCAATTCTACAGCATAGACTGGTGTGCAGTATCTCCTCTTCTACATTCTCCCTATGATGAAGAAGAGACATTAAATTATAAGTGGCTTACCTAAGGTCACAGGAAGGGATAGATGTTCCAGTCACTGTCTTTATCTGTGATCATCAGCCTAGCTTTTAACTACTTTCTGACTAGTCTGCTTTTATTTAAGCAAATACTTAGCTTAAACACACACATTTTTCTTCACTGAACTATTTCAGCTGTGGCCCATAAACCCCTAGAACCTCAGTCTAGCAGGTTACTCAGAACTGCTCTCAAAAACCAGCTCAGCAGCAGGCTTGATTTCACTGTTTTGGTTCTGCAGCAGCATTGAGGAAGCATTAAAATGTATGCATAGCAAAAAAAAAAAAAACAAATTACCAGAAATTATGTGACAATTANATTACATTAGATTTTAGCTAAGTAAAACAGTTATTAAAAAGTCTTGGTATGTTAAAAGTTAAACAGGCGAGTAAACTTACAGGGAAGATCATAAAGCATAGGAGACCACTGTTGTAATTACATTAGTGATGTTCTACATGAAGTCAGATTAAGTAATAAATCTACTCAAAGTATGCAAATCTTACTTGTTTGTCTGTCATGGACTTCTGTGATCTACAGTTCCCTGAGTGAACATTTTTGCAAAGACAGTTCTGACTTATTAATATGTCTCCTCCCATTCCTAACTCCACTGCACAAGGCAGCAATATGATACTAGACACACAAATATCAAAAAAAAGTCATCTTTCCATACCTACCTACCTATGTATAAAATATATGTATACCTATGTATAAAATACCCCTCTTTGAAGAGCCAAAAGTGGGTGTTATCTATCCTGTATTAAAAAGTTTTCCTAAAATATAAGCTGAGCTTTTACATGTAGTTATACTCAACAACGCCAGAAAAAGGAATAAACAAGAGAGAATAGTGGATGAGGTGTAACTACAGTGATATGTGTTCAAACAAAAACGTTCTATGCAACAGATGAAGGATAATGCAACTCAATAAATATCCTAGGAGAACGCATTGGTAAACACATTTGCAACATTCCTAGTGTTGCATATTTACTGTTTACAAATACTCCCTGCACCTTCTCTTAGAAAGTGTTGACAGATATTAGTTGTTTAGCTTAAATAAGTAAGTTTTAATTAGAATAAATTACTTAGGGTTACAATATGGTGTGATTTTTGCTGTGTGCTTAGCTCTACTTAGCATGAGTAGCTAGATTTGCTGAAGCCTTTAGGCCGCAAGAGAGTTAATTTTCTTAGTAATTTTCCTAGCAGCTGGTACAGTGCTGTGTTTAGACTTCTAGTATAAGAAAAACATTGATAACACACTGATGTTTTGGTAGTGTTTTCCCTGAGTCTGGGACTTTTTGCACTCCCCACGTTCTGCCAGGGAGTGCAGGTGCTCAAGAAAGGTAAACCAGAAGATAAGGAGGTGACAAGCATCAGCAGAGACTGCAAATCAACAAGGTGAGAGCAGTCAATGGCCGTCCAGCCTGGACACAGAAAAAGAACCCAAGAATGTGTTAGAAGACCCCAGACCTAAAACGACCATTGGGCTAAAAGATGTGTGAAGAGTGTGTGAGGGGCAGGTGTATAGATCGCAGGAGCGTCATTGCCCAGGGGTTTCTTCATTCGAGGTCCCTCTCTGGAGGCACCCAGCCCGGGCTGACCCTGCTGCTGTACCTTTCAATTAAGTTACTTGTTTTTATAAAATCTGATGCTGTGGAAAAACTAGGGTCAAGCCTGAAGAAGGAGGGAGCACACCCGAGAGTAAGTGTGTGTGTGAGGAGTCGGAAGGGGCACCCATCGGCTCACAGGATCGCTGGCTGCGAAGGGACCCTGGTCCCAGCAGTGAAAGACTCAGGTGGTGTGTGTGCAACTCCTGAATGGGGTGTGAATGCTCGGGCAGCAGCTCCTCCTGTAACAAAAGAATCCTCCCACTCATTCATTTAAGGTAATGAACATATCTATTGAACCTAAGAAATAAATATAACAGGTGAGCTAAATCTGATCAATATAAATTCATCTATATTTTTGGAACATAGCTGAGTACTTTACTACTTCCTAAGAGTTTCAGAACTTCCTTTGAAAGTACTGCTTTCAGAGAGCTCTCCAAGTAACCGAAATCCAAACCAATTCTACAGCATAGACTGGTGTGCAGTATCTCCTCTTCTACATTCTCCCTATGATGAAGAAGAGACATTAAATTATAAGTGGCTTACCTAAGGTCACAGGAAGGGATAGATGTTCCAGTCACTGTCTTTATCTGTGATCATCAGCCTAGCTTTTAACTACTTTCTGACTAGTCTGCTTTTATTTAAGCAAATATTTAGCTTAAACACACACATTTTTCTTCACTGAACTATTTCAGCTGTGGCCCATAAACCCCTAGAACCTCAGTCTAGCAGGTTACTCAGAACTGCTCTCAAAAACCAGCTCAGCAGCAGGCTTGATTTCACTGTTTTGGTTCTGCAGCAGCATTGAGGAAGCATTAAAATGTAAGCATAGCAAAAAAAAAAAAAATCAAATTACCAGAAATTATGTGACAATTAGACAAAAGTTCCTTTTTGACCTTTTAATAGATCAGGGAAAACAATTAAATAGAAGTCCCAAAACCCTTTTGAAAGAATGTTAAAGACCCAGAAACAAAGCAAACAACATGTTATAATTCTTACACTTTTGCCTAGTCTTCCAGGGTACATTAGTTGCTCCTTAAGAGGAGCATCCATCCCATTTTCATTGCTAAACAACCCCCAGGTATCATGACCAGTCTAAGATCACCTAACCACAGCCTGCTGCAGAAAAACGTTGTCCCAATCTTCCCCTAAGGACTGTGTCAGCTCTTTTGCTCATACAACTGTAGGTGGGGTACGTAGGATTGACTGAAAACCCTTGCAATTAAGTTTCCAGTTGAATCAGTGAGCTTAAACTGTGAAGAAGCAGCACTCCAAACTCCTCTACAACTTTGCTCCTCCTGTGGTTTGTGTGTGCCTTTAACTGCATTATTACTTTTGTATATGCCATTCCAAAAGAATCAGTTAAAAGTAAAAAGAAAAACCTAAGGAACAAGAAGTAGCTATATATTTTGTTTACAACAGACTGAAAAAAAAGGTTTAGCTGGTATGACCTAATAAGAAAAGTTAGATATAGTTAGTACAGCTCATCAGTACCCTGCTCTTCAGAAAGCTGTATTTTGCAATTACAAGATACTGGAGAAGAGCAGCCACTGCCACTTCCCTGTTCCTCACATTTGATCTATTGTTGTCTCAAAGTCACAACTAAACGAATATTATCCTCAACATCAAGAGACTTCCTAATATTTTATTAACACACAACTTTGAGAAAAAAGTAAAGATGTTACAAATACATGCAACTTCGATACTTTTAATCACATAACAACCTAGCATAGTCACTACTGAAGCATAAACAATCCTATTTTCATAGGAGTCACTTTGCAGATTCAGTTGGGACACTAAGTTTTGATACACTTTATCGGCTTTAAAAATTTATTTAATCTAGTTAGGCTATTAAAAAGTAAAATATTACCACAGAAAGTAAATTCAGTCTTCTTAATTTTACATAAGTAAACTGGATGAGGAAAAACTCTTTTGCAGGTTCAGTGACGTTTTTCTTTTTTAGGGAAGAACAACTTCAGACAGGTTATTAAGACAGGGCCTGCAAGTCTTCTAAGCAAACAGGTTGAATCTCCTAACTAAGACTGAATATATTTATCTCGATCATGCAGAAAAAAAAACCTACAGAAAATGTGATATATCACGGTATCAGAACTGGCATTCTAGATTCTGGAATTCATTTACATTTTATAAGCAAATACGTCTGTTTGATTCAAAAGTACAGTAGCAAGTCAAAAAGATTCATATCACTAGCTGAAAGTCATTCTCAGCTGATGAACTAGTCTGCTGTTTGCCAGGTAATTTCTCTGTTTGAGGCCAGCACAACAAAATACCACTTATTTCCATTGCAAATACTGTTTCACTTGTTGAAACTTCTCCATTCAAAAGAAACTGACAAAAGGATGTTGAGGTCAGTAGAAGGCATCTCCTAAAACATAGTTAACAAAGAAACCTCTATCTCATATTTTCCCTCTAAAAGGAAAACTGCATTACTCCCATCCTGGATTTTGACATCCCAACGCAGCTCAGGGTAAAATGCATCTGCTACGCATTTATTAGTGTTCAGAAAAGGTGTAAGTCCACAGTGCAGATAAGTTGTTTATCCCCACAAGTAGCCATAACCTAGGTAGCAACACTTAATACGCTTAACCAGGTGCTTCATTTATGATCATGCTTAAGAACAAGCAAAATAAGGGATAATTTTGCACAGTATATATTCTAACAACGTACGTACTTACAAAATATCTTACATACTAAATGCATTAAGAAAAGAAATCTTCGATTATATTCCAACTCTTTTTACCCACAGCATGTCACTTTAACACCCATTAAAGGTTTGTCAGCAAAGTCAACCGGGAACCCTGAAAAGAAGCTCTTTAAAACTTTCACAGCAAAATCGCCTGAAATATCACTCTTAGACATTTTAAAGAATCAAACTTAAAACCGCTATATTCAGAGTGCGTTTGTAAATAACTTTTTAAAAAAAATAAAAAGTTTGCCCCTAACCTGCTAATACCGAAGCCAGTACCAACGCACTCCAAGCAACCTGCTTCTAACAGAACAGGAAAACGAACTTACTCACTTGTTCCTTAAAAAAAAAAAAAAAAAAAATTACACCCTTTTTCCAAAAAAAAAAAAAAAAAAAAAAAAGCAGCCCAGCGCTGGGTCGGACTAACCCCCGCCAGCACCACCGAAACCGGCGACTGGCTCAGGCAGCCGAACCACCCGCCGGCAGCGCGTCTTCCGCAGGGGCGGGCGGCCGCAGGTCCCGGCAGCGACAGCTTTTGCCACCCGGGGGAGAAGCTACGGGAAAGCGAGGGGGCACCCCGACACCCGCCAAGCCCCGGCTCCGCGCTGCCGGCACCACCGCGGCCCGCACGGCCCGGCTGGCCCCGGCGGAGCGGGGCGCAGCACCCCCGGCGCCCTCCCGCCGCGCACCGGGGGGAAAGAGCGGAGCTGCCCCCACCACCACCACCGCCACCACCCCGCGGCTACCGGGGGAAGGCCTCGGCCACCACAATAGACGCCCCTCCGAACGGCGGCTCGGGGACAGCTACCCACCGGCTGCGCGGAGGGGCTGAGGAGAGCCGGCTTCCCCGGGCGACGGGGAGGGAGGCTCGGCGTCCGGCTGGCAGAATCGGCGGCGAGCTCCTCCACTTCTGGGCACGGGTCCCTGCCCTGTGCTACCGCGGGAGCTGCGAGATAGGGACAGCCGGAGAGCCGTTCCGAGCCGGCGGGGAAGCGGCAGCAGCCCGGAGGGCCCGCCCCTTCCCACCGCTACAGGAGCCCCAGGGAGAGGGAGGGTCTGCCGCGCCTCCGCCCGGATGAGGAGGGGGCGCATGGGCGGGGCCTCGGGGAGAGGCGGGAGCGATCGGCGTGTCGCGGCCTCCGCGCCAGAGATTGACAGGACCCGCCGGCCACTCGGGAGACGAGAAGAGAACGCCAGGCCTCAGGAGGGGGCGGGGCTCGCTGGTGGGCAGAGGAGGAAGCAAATGAGGGTGGGGCTGGGCGTGGCAGCGCGGGGGGGCGGGGCTGAGGCGCGGCGCGGGCGGTGGGTGCCGTCGCCGCCCGGTCCTTCCTCAGCGCTGAGGGGCGGGTGAGGGTCACCCCGCGCCGAGCGGCAGCGTCCGAAGGAGTCCGGCCGGGGGACGGCGCTTGGGTGCGCTCTGGGCACCGGGCAGCAGCTGACTGCCGATCCCCGCTGTTTCCCCTCAAAACTTCGAGATCCGGTTGAAAGGAGGCGGGGGCGGCGGACTGCGCCCCGCGAGCCCCGCCGCCTCAGCGGCTCGCCTCCCTCGCCTTAAGCCTCGAAGAGCTGATGCGCTTTGCCGCCCTCCTTAGCAGGGGCAAAGGTAGCTGCATAAAATGGGAAGGTCTGGCTGCCAGAGACTGCCCGGTGCCCGGGCGCGGCCGAGTCGGTTGCAAACCTCAGGCGCGGTACGCCTGGAAGTAGAGCTCTCCTTAATTCCCTGCCGGGCACCAGACCCCAAAACGCCAATATCCTTTGACGTCGGACTGCTCGGATTTGGTAGTTTTCTCCACAATGCTGTCGCCCGTCTTGTAGTCCCCGCGTTTGGTAGGGGTAAGGCTGATTGTTCGGCACTGTGGGCACCGATGGGTGAGGTTACGCTCACCGCCAGCCTCGCTCAGGCCCCGGGCGTTCCCTGTGTGTCCCTGAGGGAAACTGCGAAATCGGAACTCCCGCTCTCGCTTGACAGCTGCGACACCTACCATGTAAATGCAAAAAAATAGACTTATCAGTGCTATATAACAGGCTTCGTGCCAACACTTCTGCAAAAGAAAAGATCTTCAGGCCCTTTTCTTGTTCTTCAATCAGCAGAGAGGAGCATTTAGGTCACTGAGTGTCTCGAGTTTTAAGTAAAAGATTATTTTTTTTTTTCATTTGAATACTTTAAAATAGCTTTAAAAGTTTATCAACAACTTGTTTTACAGCCATTGTAAATATGGAGGAGAAAGGATGCAAAGGATAAGCGTTGGAGCTTCTGACAGGTCTTGAGTATTGCTTGCCCAAATCTTTTTTGTAGGGAAAGTTTGCGTCTTTCCAGAACCTTCTAGAAATCCTTGCAGAACAAAGAACTAAAAACAATATAGCTGCAAGAGACTTTAAGAAGTCATTCGCTCAGTCTTCTTTTCCCCAAGTGTAGATTTCCTAGTCTCAGTAGACATTCAATTATCTTTGCCAAAAAACCTCCACAGGCAATCTGTGCTGTTACTCCCATTAAGAAAGATTTTGCTTATGTTTAACTGTGATCTTGTAATTTAAGCCCATTGATAATTGTCCTGTATCCATGCTAAGTATTTTCTGATGTGCTGGTATATAAGGCAGACCTCAGTAACTGTCACTGTCATTCATTTGCAGAAATGTGTAACTCCTTGTTCACGACAGGGAGCACACATTCACTTTCAGAACATCTTTCTTCCAGCAATTCACCTGGTCTTCTCTAGCATCATACAGGAGGTAGTCTTGGGACAAAGCAGAGAGGTTTGCGCTCTTCTGCATTAAGTTTCCCCTCTGTAAAAGGTGGTTTTATTGAAAGGAGTGAGCATATACTTAGTCCCAATTAGTATGGCAGTGTCCTGTCAGACACTTAAGCATTCCACTCTTACAAACAACTGAGCAGAGACAAAAACAAGTCTTGTGTTACTGTGATTCCACATTTGTCTTGTAGAATCTATCCTCAAACTTTCTATCAACTTTAATCAGAAATGGACACATGCTCACTAATAATAATAGTGCTTTTCCTGACCTTTTCTAAACAGGCTGTTGTAACCTAACAACAAGTGGAGACTTATTTTTATGTAAAAGCTGTACGGTATTTTTCCAGTTAAGTTATGATTTCTGACTTTTAAAAAACATTCAAATTCATTGGTGTTTAGTTCAGCTCAACAGATGACTTAATAACCTGTAATTGTAGGATTTATGTGAAGAACATAAGGCAAAAAATATCTTCCATGCCTCAGAATTTCAAGCAAAAAGTGCATCTCTGTTTGGGGTGGTTAGAATTACAGTCTGTTAGGCTGCAGTGGTGAAGAAAGTGGGTAATTGCTACACGTAAAATGTGTTTCTACTCTTAATCATCAAGAACAACTCAGACATACCATGCTGTATGTCAAGTACATAAAATAGGACAGGAATGAGGTGGCTTCAACTTTATAATGTGATGTACCTTGCAATGTACATACATGAATGCTGTTCCAAGTGAAGGAAAAAGTACTTCCACTGTTTAATCCTAGGCTGAGCATTATTGCCTTCATGGAATCCTTTGAAAATTCCTGCACATAAAGCAAAATAACAGAGCTTGCAAGATACTATGCCTCTTAACTTTCCAAAGCTTTTTATTTTTAAAAAGTACTTTATCATAATGTTGACAAGGTATTTCATTCTGTCTGAAATTTCAACTTTCATTTTAATATTCGTTGTTTTGCACTGAGATTACAACAGCTGTTTCCAGAAGCCTACACAATTCCATTTATGGAATGTTTTTCTGATTAACTTATTCTGCCATGACATGTTAAAATACTAGATAATAGTAAGTTAAGAACTTGCACTAAAAAAACCCCACAGGCACACCTTCTGGCGTTTAAGTATTACACTTCAGATTTCCCTTAACAACAGCTCTTCTATTTTGTGTAGATGTTTGTTCTTTTCACGCATGTGGAAGAAATAATCATGTGTATCCTCCTTCCATCCAATGTTTTAAACTCATATTCAGTCTTTTTTCCACTGTCTTACAACTTGAGCCAGTCAAGCTCATTTAGAATGATAGCTCTTGCTGTGGTATCTCGATCACAGTCCTTTCAAATTCCTGCCATTCAGGATCCTGTAACTTAATCCATGTACCTAAGAAGATCTCAACACCTAAAAATAGAGCTAAACAGGCAGTAATATAAGTTGCTGCAGTAAATTAATTCTTTCTTATGGATCATCTAAATTCTGTTTGACTAACCTTTAGCTTACGTTTTTTGTTCTAGACTAAGAGTTCCCAGTGTGTGCTAAATTACTGCAACATAGTAAACTACAGTCATGAGCCAGCACTTAGGCAACTTTTAGCCCTGTGCAGAGAGGCAGTGGAGGGGATCTGTTCCTGGCTGCTGTAAATGTGTGCCTACAAACAGAGAAAACAAACAACACTGCGTACTTTTCATTTGTTCTAAAGTTCATGCAGTTTGGCAGCACTCACTGTTTGTGAGGGAGAAAGCCTTACCTGGCTGGACTTAGCATTGCAGATTGGGGTTGAGGTACACTTGTAGGTTCCAAAATTTCAGGACCACAAGGAGCCTTTTATAGTCCTGTACTGAATATAGAAAGCACAGCAAGGCACCTAGACTGGTTAACACCATGTGAGAGAAAGCTGGGGCTTGCCTTCTGCCGTGCATGAATGGGGCCCAGCAAAGAAGCGGGAACTTGTGCAATTGCTGTTATAGCGCTGTCATTGCTAATGATGGTGGCAAAAAGCATGTGCAGTTTGAGAATCCCTGTAATACATCATCCTCATACATCATACAACATTAAACAGTTGACGGAATGTCATTACTTTAAATAAAAAAGCAAAAACAGGCTTCAGCTGTTTATGTCATCTGACCCACATACAGATATTACATATACTACTTTCTCTCCATAAATCCAGAAGTTGTTGGTTGAGCTGACTTCTCAGCAGTTTGCTGTTCTCAGTTTTTCTTCAGAAGAACTCCCTATAACCTTGGGGGGAGTACTCTTACGTGAGGGAGAGATGTGAAAAAGTGCTGTGCTTAGGCTCATCCCTTCTAAACTAATGGACAACAATGAGCTTTTAAAAGCTGGTGAAAATCAGAGTTGCACCAAAAAAAGCAGAAAGAGAGCATGTAGATCTTCACTGGTGACATGCTCAACAGCATCAAAATCTATTTTAGTACAACTGGGTAATTAGTCCATTAAATCGTAGAATGAAAAATTGTGAGTCAAGTGAAGCGGAAGGACTGAAAAGGCCATGTGCATGAGAAGCACGTGATGAGGTACAGAAACATAGGCACTTCGGCAAAATGTTACAATTCTCAAGTTTGAAATAGTGATAAGTGATCTGATTGTTGATCAGAGGCTGTGTCATGTATAGAGAGGATTTTGGTTGTTTTAAGCATTTAATCATAGACCTGCTTCAGCCAATGGTAATCCGAGAGGTTGAACAGAAGTTACGTATTTTTTCATTTAGGTAAAAGTGATAGTCAAAGCTCAAAGTTTAGGGAAAAGAAAAATGGATAGAAAGATTTCTGCAAAATTTTTAAGAGGTATTTGAAAAGGTTTTCTGTCCCATAAGCACTTTCAAAGTTAAGCTTCCCAGTAACTGCTGAAAGTAACACTAGATCCTTGTGTTGGAATATTTAGAAATAAATATATTTACTTTATTCTAAAGCTATTTCTTTATTTTCTTTCTATGATTCCAAGTGTAATTAACTTAATTTTAAGCTGATCCAGACTTTTACAAATGGAGCTTTCTTTTATTAATATAAAGAGGGTTTTTTTAGTGTAACTTTTTTTTCAGTAGTATAAACTTCCTGATATTCTCTTTACCCCATTTTCTGTTCCCAATATGTTTTAGAAATGTTTCCATAACTCTGCAAGTTGAATTAAAAAAAAAAAAAAACCCAAACAGAAGAAACACTGCTATGATGTAAACATCTTCAATATTTTTCGGGCACTGCATCTTTGTGTTTATTTTGCTCTCTTAATGTAACAGTCAGGGAGTACAAATAAACTATTTATGTGTTTCAAGCTGTTCCGCAATATTTCCACTTCCTTTCATAATAGCAATTAGTCAAGTTCCAGGGTTTTTAAAATGCTGCATTTGCTAATATATCAAAAACTACACTATAAATTTTACTTGGTTTTTATGCCAGCTGCTAAATGATTCACAATCTGGCTTCACCAATATTTGTAGTTCTTCCTAATCCTTTCCCTTGAAGAGGAGCAATGAATAGTCCTTTGCCTAGATTTTTACCCTTCTTACCCCCAATACCCTGCCCCCAAATCCTGTTCTCTAGTTTATGAATTGTTTTAATTCTACCTTATAAAATCAATAGTGAATTAGTCACAAAGCACTAATTCTTAGTGCACAAAGAGTACTAACAATGCAACTCTTCTGCAATGCAAAATTTACATTTTCCAACCATTTTTCTAACTGCTGTTCCTCAGTAACTGACTCACCCACTCTGCCCCCTAATCATTTCCAGAATAGGTTATGTGAACAACAAAGTGAAAAAAAAGAAGGTTTATTAGAAGCAGCTGGTAAAAATGCAGAATACACTTTTTTTCTGTAGACACTTCTGCCTCCCTCTCACTATCTCTTAGAGCTGTTGCTCTTCCCCACATGTCAGATGATGGCTTTCAGTGTTTTCTGAAGGAAATCCCACCACTATCTGTATTCTGTCTGCTTCCCATGAAACTTTCTCGGTCTGAGAGATGAGACAAAATGTTTCATATTCGCACCAAGTTAATTTGTGTGCTATTGTATTGAGTATGGTCAAAGGTCACCAAATATAGTAGGAGATCACTTCAATGGAAAGCATGTGGGGGAGCAGAACTGTACTCAGATTAGGGGACTCATTAATTAGTTTGCTGAATCACTGCAGCTCTTTCCCAAAGCAAATTATTTTTCTTTCTGTGTCATCTGACATTATGAAGAATATCTTGTTACTTATTAGGAGATCACATATTCCATAATCTCTGTAAGACAGATTTTTGCACACATCAAGGCCTTTTTCCATTTCAACACAAAAGCCTCCTGTGTGCACCTTTCCTTAGAAATTTTTTGGAGTCTGTATCTGCCATTAATTCTGTGTATACCCTGATTTTGATTATCCAAAATCACAAGGGTTCCTTTTGTCCTTTACCCTTACATACCAAAAGCTATGCCATTTTTGTTCCTTATTTACATTCTAGGAGTCATTTTCCAGCCTTCTCCTACACAGTGTGAGTACATTTCCATTTTGTCCTTTATATAAAACCAGTTGTTTGATTAATGGAAGATGATGAAGATTCTCAAGTCTGCCACTCTACTAAACAAGGAGAACAGATTCTACAGGTTTTCCATTTTCCTCTTTTTGGCTTTCTAGGTGTCCACAGAATCAATAGCATTCTGCCCATTGGCCCTAAATATTTTTTTCTGAAATTGAGGAATTGATCAGATACAGAGGTACATGGCAGAATTGTGGCTGTGCTGCCTAGACCAAGTGGGTTTTGTATAGTAGAAGCTAGAGAATTCACTCATTTTTGTGCCATTATACTGGCTCTTATGAAAATGGTTGGGAATGTGTATGTCTCATTAAATGTTAAAGAGAAGCAAATCATATCCATCATCACCTAAGTCTTGCTTTCCTGTTGGAAATAACTAGTTCTACAGTAATAAAACTCATATTCAGATTTCTATTGTTTTTGTTTGGTGTTCCAGATATAAATATTGCACTAGATTGTTCACTGTATTTTATATTTTCTCTGAAAGTTGAGATCAATGAACTGGAATTCACAGATAGGAAGTCAAGGCAGAACCTGGCCCTAAAAAGATGACTTTGCTGCTAACTCGCATTTGAAAGGAGATTCTCTTGGCTTTATTTATGTTTTTATCTATGCTATTGATTTTTTAAGAGTTTCTTCCACTGCTTATGAATTAGAAAGCTTTGAACTTTTGTTTTATTTGAGCATTAACACTGAAGAAGACCTATGTATCTTTTCAAGATATGAGTATTAAATTTCTGGAAATTGGATTCACATGGATTTGCAGGGCAAAACAAGATTTCCTGCTCCATCTGGAAATAGAAACCATTTATACCGTCAGGTGGAGCATAAGGGATGAGGTACTAATTGCTTGGCTTCCTTAACATCATTGACGTTTCATTAATTCAATAAAAGTCTGTTTTTAAGGGCTCCTTATGTGCTCTGGGTTACTGCTATTACATAATTTTCTCCTGAAATTTACTAATGACGTGCTGAAAACATGGCTATTTCCACAGAACTTGTCTTCTTTATTCATGAAAATTAATAGTATAGTCAGTAAAATGCTAAGCTCAGGGGATGATGATTACTGTGACAAGATCAAGGACATTTCTATGAACTGCTTTTCTATGAAAATCCTTGCATTTGTAATCTGGAAATTCCGGCAGCTGCTATATAAAAAAATTGGATTGTGTGGGAAGGGTACAGAGATAAATACAATGTGAGCCTTTTTTTTACAAACAGGTTGCTGTACATAACTTACTATACTTTTTTTTTTTTTTTGAGGGGGGGGGAGTGTCCCAGGAATTTAGGTATTATTTTAATCCATTAAATTGAAGAGAGAATTTTTTGTCAATCCAAAATCGCATAAGCAAATTTCTAGTTCTATGGATCACATTTAATCCTTAGTTGTATTCTGTCTGTAAAGGTTGCAAAGGTAAAATATATCCTGATTTATATTCCTATATGAGCAAATGAGGCACTGGAATGTTAGTGGCTTGAAGCAGCTAGTGGATCCCTGAATTGTCTAGCTTATATATTTTTTAATTTTCCCTCCTTTGCTTTCTGAAGACAAAGATGTGTCACTGCCCAGAGGTACCATCACATGCTTCTCATTTTCATCTTAAAAAAAGTTCACTTTTACAAAAATTCCCCATTCTGCTAGGAAAATTACTTTGATAAAATACATTGCAGCTGCTTTGTATTCATAGAAATGCCATCTGAAGAAAAACTAACAAAAAGGTAAGCTAACAAAAAGATAACACCAGACTGACTTAAAGCCATACTGAGGGATTTCCACGGGAACCAGCAAGACTGGAAGCCTGCAGCATCTTTAGAAACACACCTTTGGCCTTTACAGGAAAACAAATGCAACCAGCGTTCCCCAGCTACCTCCTTATTTGTTCAAAGGACCTGAACCAACAATGCCAAGACATTAGTACAAAGACAACAGTCACATATGAGACTGCCCCCACGTACTTTCCTAGTCACTGATTACTTTCAGGTCAGGGAATTCCTTGGCTTTTTCTGATTACGTATTGGGTTTGTGTGGCAAGGTTTTGGTAGTGGGGGGGGAATGACAGGGGTGGCTTCTGTGAGAAGATGCCAGAAGCTGCCCCCATGTCCAATACAGCTAATGCCAGCCGGCTCCAAGATGGACCCGATGCTGGCCGAGGCTGAGCCCATCAGTGACAGTGGTAGCGCCTATGTGAAAACATATTTAAGAAGGGGGAAAAAACCTACTCTGCAACAGCAGCTGGGAGAGAGGAGTGAGAATATGTGAGAGAAACAGATCTGCAGACACCAAGGTCAGTGAAGAAAGAGAGGGAGGAGGTGCTCCAGGCGCCAGAGCAGAGATTCCCCTGCATTCCATGGAGAAGACCATGGTGAAGCAGGCTGTCCCCTTGTAGCCCATGGAGGTCCACGATGGAGCAGATATCCACCTGCAGCCCATGGAATACCCCACACTGCAGCAGGTGGATACCTGAAGAAGGCTGTGACCCCATGGGAAGCCCACACTGGAGCAGGCTCCTGGCAGGACCTGTGGTCCCACAGGAGACCCACGCTGGAACAGTCTGTTCCTGAAGGACTGCACCCTGTGGAAGGGACGCACACTGGAGCAGTTCATGAAGAATTGCAGCCTGTAGGAAGGACCCACGTTGGAGAAGTTTGTGGTGGACTGTTTACTGTGGGAGGTACCCCACACTGGAGTCAGGGAAGAGTGTGAGGAATCCTCCCCCTGAGGAGGAAGGAGCAGCAGAGACCAAGCGTGATGAACTGACTGCAACCTCCATTCCCCTTCCCCCTGCATCACTGGGGGACTAATGTCAAGTTTTTGCATTGACAGCATCCTGCAGTGAGGAGATTCACAGAAAACTTAGCTGCTGTCTGAAGGATTTTGCTTGTTTAGAACTTGGCTTCTCCCAGCCTTGGCTCTTTTGTTAGTTAGTTAGTTAGAAGTCCTGCTGAATTTATGCTGCCAGTGATTCTGCAACCTCTGCCATAATCGGTATTAAACTGCCTTTTTTTTTTTCCAGACTGAAAAATCCTACCTTATTCAATTGTTCCTTGTAAAGAAGCTATTCCATGCTTTGGTCATCCTTGTTACCCTTCTCTGAATCTCTTCTAGGTCTAGTACATCTCTTCTGAGATAAGGGGATCAGAAGGATCCCCCTGTTTGATACCATGTCACTTTTCACATAATTCATAGAATCATAGAATGGTTTAGGTTGGAAAGGACCTTGAAGATCATCGAGTTCCAACCCCCCTGCCATAGGCAGGGACACCTCCCACTAGACCAAGTTGCTCAAAGCCCCATCCAACCTGGCCTTAAACACCTCCAGGGATGGAGGTTCCACAACTTCCCTGGGTAACCTGTTCCAGTGCCTTACCACCCTCAAAGTAAAAAATTTCTTCCTAATGTTTAATCTAAACCGGTCCTCTTCCACTTTAAAGCCATTCCCTCTCGTCCTATCACTACATGCCCTAGTAAAAAGTCCTTCCTCAGCTCTCCTGTAGGCCCCCTTTAGGCACTGGAAGGACGTAATAAGGTCTCCCCAGAGGCTTCTCTTCTCCAGGCTGAAAAACCCCAACTCTTTCAGCCACTCCTCATAGGAGAGGTGCTCGCACCCTCTGATCACCTTTGTGGCCCTCCTCTGTTTTTCCTATGCTCAAGATGGATTATTAACATCCAGTTTTCTTTTTTGGCCTTTATAGAACATTAAGCTGAAGTTTTGGACAGGTGTTTTATAAACTGAGGTCCAATTCCTGCACAGTTATGATCAGCCCACCATTTTGTATGTGAAGCTAGGATTGTTTTTTTCCCCATGTCCATCACTCTACATTTATCTTACTTGAAGTTCATCTGGCATTTCAACTGCTACGTGATTTGAGCTTATAAGGTGCAGTATTGTCCAGGAAGGTTTATCATTAGATCATTGAAAAAATCAGATTGGTATACATTTCTTAGATACATTTAAAACATGAGGGTGAACGATGACATTTATCTTAAGAAAACTGAAAATTCCTTCATATTACATTTGGTGCAGGAAGCCAACGTACCAATGAAGATTTATCTCTGTGCATCTGACTAAAAAAAATTCCCTCTTTTCAAAGAGTAAGCAGTTTACTTTTTTCAAAACACTGCATTGAAATTATTTTTTTTCCATTCAAAATGACCATAAGTCCATATCTTTGTTTATCCATGTGGCAAAGGAATACCGCGTGGCATAGTTTTAGGTAGAATCCACACTGCGTAAGGGCATTTAATCCTAGTTCCACTACATACCTTAAGTTGCAAACAAGAGTATGAATGACCACTTCATGGACAGTAGGACATAGAAGCTTATCTACGAGGATGTGCCTCTCTAAGGTTCTTGGAGTTGTTGAACTTAAGGAATAATGAAAATAAGCATTAGGAGAAAGAAAATATGGGAAATATTTTCTGGCAGGAGGAGACAGAGAGGGGAGGAAGGAAACGCTTTAAGGGGTCTGAACCAACACACTTTTGTTGTGAGAAAAGCATGGCTTATCAGTTCTTAGTGTAGTTAATAAAAGCTCTGGCAGCATGAAATGTATGCATTCTACATAATCAGATGTAGAATCAGAATCAGAAATGCCAGAAGGAAAAAAAGAAAAAGTGTAAGGATCTGAGTTATCAAGGCATCACTGAAGTTTGCAAAATCTAAACAAGGAACTATATGAACAACCACACAAGCTAGACTGAACACTGTATGCTCCTGAATTAAACGTAATGAACTATCCTTATGCCTGAACAATCCCTCCAGACTCCAGAAGAAAAGTAATGAAGAATAAGGCTTGGATTCTATCAGAACATGTCTGTAGCTGAAAATAGATATCAAAGCAAAAAGAGTGGAAAGAGTTCAAAGGACCATCCCAAGCCTTGAAAAGGTGTCAGAGGTAACATCCTTCTATTTTAATATTTTCTAATCTGTCCAGTATGCATTTGTGTGGTTCTCTCCTGGGGTATGACATCCTCCAAATTTTATGATCTGACCCACTTTACAGCTGTTTATTCCTGACATAAATGCTGAAGAAATAATTTCACAATTTTCCTTCCAGCTGTAGTTTTAGTAGCATTTATAATTATCTGTCAATAATGCTGTATTTTTCAGTAATATTAATTTAAATGTGCTGAGTTATCTTTCCACTGTAATTTTTCTACTGCTATTTCTATTACTATAATTTCATGGACTAGAGACTTGTAGAGATATAATTTGGAATCTATAAAAAATTTTTTACATGTTCCTGTCAAGCCGTAGACTGTAGCACTGCTTGTGGTATATGCTACGTTGTATATTGATAAATGTATATTTAGCTTTATCTCTGCTATTATCATTCAAATTATATAAACTTCCGTATACTCTACACAAATTCTATTTCCGTGGAGTGAATTCTCAATTGTAGAATCATAAGAATTTGTAGAAATTATGAAGTCTTTTCTTTTTCTTGCTCTTCTGTTAACATGCTATCCATTCTCAGCTCACTGTAAAACTTTTTATAGCAACTCTTAGTAGACTACTTTCTCAGTCATTTAGAGCATTGAAACAAACAAACAAAAAAGGTCATCAATTACAGCAAGGGGAGATATTTCTTGTGTCCACAAACAATATTGCAAAATTAAATAGTGTATTTTAATAGTGTATTTTAATAGTATATTTTTAACATTCAGTCAAAGGATAAAAGAACTGAACATTCTTTTATTCTCCATCTGAACAGTACTCCTATTCAAAGGAAACATTTCACCTTTTTAGGTGGTTAGCCTTTTTAGAAAAGTATACCAGCATTTTATCCAACTTCGCCTACCACTGCTTTTTCACTTGTGATAAATTTGTTCCTTATTTTTGTGACCTATACTCGTGTAATTTCTTGAAATCATAAAATAATTACATCTTGAAATAATCAATTTTAAATTTTCAATACATGTATTGTAGGCAGCTGACAATTAGAAACAGTTACATTAAAAATAATCCTCTAAGAGGCTCTTAGAGATCATGATTTCCCACTCTTTCAAGACTATACCTATGTTAATTCAAGCAGATGCTTGTCTAATCTTTTCCTAAAAGATTTCCAACGGCCGTGTATTTGGGAATATAGACCAAAATTCACTCTTGCCTTCAGTACTATGTCAATCTATAAATTCTATGCTATTGAAAAAACAGGGACCATCAAGAAAAAGCTTCATTTTCTTTATGGGGATGATATTTCTATTGTTATGTTGCTTGCCAGCTCTAACAGAAAATGGTAGACCTATAAGTTAAGTTTAGAAAAAGTATATAATCAATAGTTGCAGCTGTACTCCTATAGCAAAAAACAGGAAGATGGAACTAAGTAAGTTAATATTGAAATAGTTTGATCTGAAAGAAATTAATTAATGTCCTAATCTAAAACCCTCTTAAAGTCAATGGAGAAACTGTTGAAAGTTGAAATGCCATCAAGCATTGGAGTATATGGAAATTGAATTAATTTATTAGATTTATTTTATATTTAGATGTAAGCACCCAAAAGATACCATTGTAAAGGCCTAATTACAAATACACACACAATGGAAAATGTTCCAAAACAGTAAGTAGTAGAAGCATGCAAGTAAGTGTAAACTCAGCAATCCAGGAAGAAAAGGAGAAGACAAGACAATGTGCTGCCAGTCAACTTCTTTTTACCCCTGTGCACGTTTACATTAAAAAAAAAAAATGGTGTGTGTAGGTTTAACCTTCAGGGGAATTATGAAAAAATATTTATGTTCACTCACTTCTCTAATAATTTAATTCACCTTTCACTTGAAAGTTAATTATTTTTATTCATGTAAAATTATCCAGGAATATATGTGATTATTTTGTTTTGTCATGGAATGAAAATGTGAAATAGTCATCAGGTATAATCAGGTTTTGAGATCTGGAGGACATACATTTCTCTACCATGTGGAATGACTGCGAGTCAATTGTAAAGTTATATGCATTCTCACTATTGAGAAGAAGTCATGCAAAAAAATTAAGAGCTGAGCACTCTCAAGCATATGAATAGCTTTCTTCCACATGAATTATCCTGTTGACTTCAGTAGGACTGCTTGCATTTTTCAGGCTCGGCAGGGTGAGGGTTATCGTTTTTAGCATGTTAAAAAATCACTTGATAATATAAAACCAAGGGAGAAATTTTTTAGCGTTAAGAAATCACAAAAACTTGTCAAATTTTCCCCAGAATACAATACAGTGAAAGCCCACTGTGAGTAAATCAGATTTAAATATGCAGGTATCCAGTAAAATGAAACATTTTTACATTACTGCTTTTTCAGTTTTAGTATCATCTCATAAGTCAACATTCTCCAGTGTATATTTTGTTGTCAAAGAATGCTTCTCACTAACATACACTTCAGCCTTTGGTTCTGAGGTATTCATGTGATCTTGTGTAACGCCCTGGGTAGAGTCCACCACCCACCAGTGCCAATGGGAATTGTGCCCTTGACTTCAGTCCCAGAAATTCCTATTTGGAGTCCTGGTTACATGCAAGTAAAAGGTAGATTACTCTATGCAAGAGATCCCTCCTCAATGTGAATGTGATTCACATTTTAAAACAGATAAAGCAAAAGTACATGCTGCTGATAATCTAAAATGCTCCATACTTTTCTTGATAATACACAGCACCAGTAAGAGAGTTTTCATCACATTCTTTGGATTAATAAACTAGGAAAAAATAATCTGCAAAATTCCTGCTTTAAAAAAAAAAAAGTTTCTGGTAATATTCCAGTACTTTCAGTGGATTTTTATAAATCTAAAACTGCAGATTAAAAAAAAAAAGAACCCCTGGAAAGAGATCTGCGTCTATGATTTAACACTCATTTCAGCAATACAAGTAAAGTTTTCGATCACTTTAGAATATGCTTTTAGATGTTATTTTAATTTATTTTAGATGTTATTTTAGATGTTATTTTAATGTAATTTAGATGTAATAATGCAATAGATGTCATTTTAATTTACACTGCTAGATCATTCACTTAACATTTTATCATTAAAATATTATCCAAGAAAAGGACAAGCACCAGAACATCGTAGAAATACTTTCTGAATTAGCAACTAATGGAAGCCTTTAGAATTCGAAATAAATATATTAAATTCTTAGATAAATACTTTGTTCAGACACTGAGGCCTTATTGATTTTCTGCAGAGAGATTTTTGGGGCTTGGAAATATTAGCTTACAGCAGAAGGTATTAACTTGCAAATTCGTACAGTATATTTATGCACCCTGGAAGTGGAATGATATGGAAGTCATCTTCTTACAAGTCTGTATATTACTAAAAATGTATGTCTTGAGAGCAGTGTCCTTTGCAATCTAGTTATTCTGGTTGCATTCCAGTATAATCCCAATTGATTCATTCTAATTTTTTCAAGAGGATGCAAAAGAAAAAGTACAGGGACTGCTAAATTTTGCTTATCTGGAACTGTAAGTGAATACTATTGATTTTTACACATCACTTTTAAAACCTAATAGCATTTAGATTGAAGGCAGTGGCAAAACTAAAATCCCTTATGTCAATAGTGAACTAAAGAGGTAGAAAAAAAAAGTAAAATATTCCAAAATAAATTATATCTTGCTTAGTCTTTGGACATTGCCCAATTTAAGCAAAAGATTTAAGACTTTAAAATGTTTCTCTGATACTGCTACAAAAGCAAGAGAAGAAGGGAAGAATCCAGGCTAGATCAGTTTAAAAGCATTAGAATGCACTAGCAAGACAAAGTTCTTAGGTTTTCAAGAGTAAATTCTTTGGAGTGGTAAAAATATGCACCATGTAGGATGTTCAGTAATATAATAATCTATAATAACATAAAATTAAACACTGTCATTTGCATTAAGTAGTCTCCAACACTTATCCTATTCTTACAGTTGAGTGAGGATGCTTGTCAGCAGAGTTCTAGGCTTGACAGACAGTTGATAATTGATTTACCATTGTAGTGGAGAAGAGAGCAAGAGACATTTTTTTTCCTTTAATGTGTGTCAACATTTTGTACAACATTGTACAAAGGAACCTTGATCCTTCTTTAGAGCATCTAGGAATTAATACCAGTAAAAAATAACAATGGTAGCTCTGAGTGTGCATTCTCATGCTATATTTTTTATATATATATATATGCTGTTCAACACTGTAAATATTTAAATACTTAATATTCATGGCCATTTTCTCATGAATAATTATAATGGCCACATTTTACACTTCCATCTCATGTAGTTCCAATAATAACAGTTATCTGCTTTCTAACAGCGGTCAAAGAAGGAGGCCTCACACAAAAAAAATAATTGAACAAACATCTCCATAGTTTGTAGAAATACATAGGCAGAGAATGCAAACTTTGAATAAACTGTATTATACCTAGAGAAACATTCTGTGGTTTTGGATCAGGTATCTAAGCAGTTTACCTGGATTTTATTTTTCTCATTAAAAAAGTATTTAGCAGAAGCCATTTTCAGTATGTTTCCGCGTCACTTTATGCATTAGAGAATATGTTCCAAAAAGGTCTTGGAATGGCTCACATGTAGTGTGAATTTATTTAACTACTAATATTGCCTTAAATGGGCATGGTGTAATGAAGTAAGATTAAATTAGTTAATTTTAACATAATTATCCCCAAAATATATATTTTTTTCACCCTGCTGAGTGCTACCAGTAGTCTAGAGAACAGTAATTCTAATACTGAAATGAAAGATCAGGTGAAGATTGGCCACTGGATTCAGCAACTGTTGATGGTATTGCAATTCCTATAAATATGTATTTAGATAAGAAAATATGCATTCTGACGAGTGAAGGAAAGCACCCACCCCCATAAAAAATTTAACAATATTGTTCAAACTAAGTGCATGCCATAACATTATGTTATGGAAGGTGCTTGGGGTTTTTTTTTTGGTACTTAGGAGGTACAACTCTTACAACCTTATTTAAAAACTAAACTACGCTGAAATATTTGTTTACACTCCACCTCAACCTCCAGCCCGAATGTAAATACAGATACATTCAAATCCCTTATGAAGTCCTAAACTATCAATAGGATTAATCAACTGAACATCTACATACACCATCTCCTGTGTGTATACACAGTACAGATGTAGTAAAAACTAATCTTTCACTAAAAATCTGTTTCAGTTTTATATTAATTATATGGGAAATAACATATCTGAAAGACATTAAGAGACATGATACTGTAAATGCATGAAGATCACTGAAAATAAAGAGCTACGTGTTTATCTTCTTTTGTTTCAGTTTCCTGTAAGATTTCTTCAAGACTGAGTGGATGATGAAATTCTAATAACCAATACCAGAAATAATATTAAAAAGAATGTAAAAAAGTAAAGATAAGCTCCATTGTTTCCCTCTGAGAAGTATTGTGATCCATTGTCAGAAATCCTCGGGACAGCTGAAAAACTTTTCACAGGCAAGACTACCGAGTATAACTTCAGGAAGAAGCAAAGCAGAATGCTATACATGCCACATTTGCCTAAGTAGAATTTATGGCTGCTAGTTCATTAAGGACAGCTATGATTTTTTCCAAAATACACCACCCTAATGAAAAATCAAAGGGGATCTTCTTTTAACAAGACTAGGGAAAAAAAAATGTGTCCACATTGTCTCTTGTCTGCAGTTCTTTTTGATAACCACTTTAAATATGGTTAAATATGCCACTGTCAGGCTGGTAAACTTCCGAGTGGCATAAAAGGAACATATGTTTCTATCCAGTGTACAAGTTAATTTGCAGCCAGCTTTGGACCACTGTACTGACACTTGATAAAGAGCCAATTGAGCAATGCAGCAAAATCTCCCATCAAGGGAGAGAGCAAACTTCGCAGCAAACTTTCTAATTTATATTGAATGTGACATTCATGGTATGAAATAATCCTGTTGGCCAGCTTGGGTCAAGTGCCCGGGTCTCACTCCTCCTCATCCCTGCACCTGGCGAGCTCAAAAACACTGAGACCTTGAAACCCACATACCATAGCTGGCTACAAAGTAAATATTTTCACAAATTCAGACACTCGAGTCTTCTAAAAATGCAGTCTTCCCAAGTATTGGAAGAGAAATTAGTCCTGTGTTGCTCAAACCAGGACAATTACTTATATCAGTTATATAATGCAACACTTGATGTGGGTGATAGTGCAAAAGTTTTGGGATATTATGTTGTGTTATGTTCTCAGAATACCATATAAAATCAAATGAAGCCCATTAGTATTCACTAATACTATTTGGGAACCTTTCATAAAATCTGTAGAGCTAATAGGGAATTTCTAGCAAAATGCTACTTTGCTGAAAATAAAAAATTATTTTCCAAACACCTATGAAAAATATTTTCTCTTAATATAATACTTATTACGTGATTTGCACCTCAAACTTTATGGCTAATTGAAATTCTCTCTGCAATCACAGAATCACAGAATGGTCAGGGTTGGAAGCGACCTCTGGAGATCATCTAGTCCAACCCCCCCACCAGAGCAGGGTCACCTACAGCAGGTTGCACAGGACAGCATCCAGGCGGGTTTTGAATGTCTCCAGAGTGGGAGACTCCAGCACCTCTCTGGGCAGCCTGTTCCAGTGCTCTGGCACCCTCAAAGGAAAGAAGTCCCTCCTCATGTTAAGATGGAACTTCCTATGCTCAAGTTTCTGCCCGTTACCTCTTGTTCTATCACTGGGCACCACTGGAAAAAGACTGCTCGCATCCCCCTGGCACCCTCCCTTTAAGTATTTATAAGCATTGATAAGATCTCCCCTCAGTCATCTTTTCTCTAGACTATAAAGACCCAAGTGCCTAAGCCTTTCCTCGTAAGAAAGATGCTCCAGTCCCCTAATCATCTTCGTAGCCCTTTGCTGGACCCTCTCCAGCAGTTCCCTGTCCTTCTTGAACCGGGGAGCCCAGAACTGGACACAATACTCCAGATGCGGCCTCACCAGGGCAGAGTAGAGGGGGAGGATGACCTCCCTCGACCTGCTGGCCACACTCTTCTTGATGCACCCCAGGATGCCATTGGCCTTCTTGGCCACCAGGGCACGCTGCTGGCTCATGGTCATCCTGTTGTCCACCAGGACTCCCAGGTCCCTTTCCACAGAGCTGCTCTCCAGCAGGTCAGCCCCCAACCTGTACTGATGCATGGGGTTATTCCTCCCCAGGTGCAGTACCCTACACTTGCCCTTGTTGAATTTCATTAGGTTTCTCTCTGCCCAACTCTCCAGCCTGTCCAGGTCACGCTGAATGGCAGCACAGCCTTCTGGTGTGTCAGCCACCCCTCCCAGTTTTGTGTCATCAGCAAACTTGCTGATGACAATGCTAAACAGGAAGGTATTCATTTCACATCCCAAATTGCTTTGTAATGTTCATGTGTGTTGTTGAATTTCTTCTCATTTTCACAATCCATCTACTAGTCCGACAGCACTTGCTGAAGGTTCTTTAATGCAAATTGTGTGTTACATTGTAAAGTACTGCCAGATGGGATAATTTATGTAAAGCCTATTGAAAAACATTATTATACACACAAGCCATAAAGAAGTCTACTTTTAAGCATAGGTCTGTCTTCATTTCCAGTCTCAAGCAGACCTGAAGACAGCCTATGCTTTCTTGCTTTATGGCATCTGCAACAAATAAAAGAGTAACAACAGAAGTCATGGTTCCAGTTCTTCAGAAAATTTATTTCTTGAGAACTGATTGACAATGTTTTAACAGTTTCCCTTGAAATTCCCTAGTTGTTTTCCCAAAATTCTTGATTCCATTAAACCTGAACTGTCATTGAACATCCAGGAAAAGTTAATAACAGATATTTAAAAACTTAATGCATTCATACCTCATGAATATTTTAAAAATGCAGAATGGCTTTTAAATACATGTAAAAAAATTATGGAACAATCTTGTTCTGAGTAGAATATAGTTGGCCTGGAACAATTCCTATAAGTTTAACTAAAGTTGGACCAGAATTTTAGAAACCTTCTTTTAAGGTTACTGGAAAGAGATCTTTCCAGAAATATCACAGAAGTAGCATAAGACAGCTTGATACAAAATATGAAAATGAAAAATCCAAGAGGGCATTAGGAAAAACTGCAATACTGAACCAGTGAAAAATAATATTTATAATATCTAGTCAATTTATGCATGATAGCATGTACAATGTGGGTAATTACCCAATTCAGGCATGTATTTTCAAAAGTTTCTGGCTTGTGGATAGTTGAACAATTCCAACTGAAATCAATGATAGTTGTGAGTTTGCAATACTAATGAAAAACCATGAATAATGGTTTTAAATTAGATACCCAGAAAGAAAGATGCACTAAATATGCTATTTCTGAAAATGTGTCCATATATGATCCAAGCTGTGCTCCAAAAGGCTCAGCCTTAAAGCTGGAGCTAAAATGGAAACAGTTGCAGCTTAAACCACTACAGTCTGTACTGATGGCATTAATAGAAATAACTACTGGATTCCTGTGGTTTTATCTCACAGGTGCTTAATTACCAAAGTGAAACTACGGCACAATATACGTCTTGTACATTAATTTTCTATGCTTTCATTATGCTAAAAAGTTGCAAAAATAAACAGCGATTTCTCCATTACTTAATTCTCAAGTCATGAATAAAATCCTTATTCTTCTGTAACATGGTGCTGTGGTGGGTTAAACTTGGTTGGCTGCCAGATGCCCACCCAGCTGTTCTCTCACCTCCCCTCTTCACAGGGAAAAAGTAAGATAGAAGAGCTTATGGATCAAGATAAAGACAGGGAGATCACTTACCAGTTACCAATCAGCAAAACAGGCTTGACTTGGGGAAGATGGAACAGATCCTCCTGGAAACTACGTCAAGGCATGTGGATGACAGGGAGGTGATTAGAGACAGACAACATAGCTTCACCAAGAGCAAATCATGCTTGATGAATCTAGTGGCCTTCTATGATGGAGTGACTGCACTGGTGGATAAGGGAAGAGCAACTGATATCATCTGCCTTGACTGCTGTAAGGACTTTGACATGGTCCCACAAAACATCCTTGTCACTAATTTGGAGAGATATGTGTTTGATGGATGGACTATTCAATGGATAAGGAATTGTCTGGATGGACACATCCAAAGAGTTGCAATCAATGGTGGCATCTCCAAATGGAGATCAGTAACAAGTCCTGTCCCTCAGGAGTCCGTATTGGGATGAGTACTGTTCATTATCTTTAATAATGACGTAGACAGTGGGATTGAGAGAACCCTCAGCAAATTTGTGGATGACACCAAGCTGAATGGTGCTTGATTTGATTGAGGGAAGGAATGCCATCCAGAGGGACCTTGACAGGCTTGAGGAGTGGGCCCGTGTGAACCTCATGCCGTTCAACAAGGCCAAGTGCAAGATCCTGCACCTGGGTTGCAACAACGGCCACTGTCAATATAGGCTGGTGGATGAATGGATTGAGAGCAGCCCCACGGAGGACTCGGGGATCCTGGTGGATGAAAAATTGGACATGAGACAACAATGTACACTTGCAGCCCAGAAAGCCAACTGTATCCTGTGCTGCATAAAAAGAAGGGTGGCCAGCAGGACAAGGGAGGTCATTCTCTCCCTCTACTCTTGTGATACCAGGAGGCTTTGGAAGAGTTTAATAACAAACTGCATAAGATCCTAACAGAAAAAAAAATGTTTCCTGCATGAAAAACTGCCACTATTAAACTGGTTGGGACACTTCAGGGCAAAACATGCATTTTTTAATTTCGTACAAACAAAACTTGGAACTTAGATGTATGCATGTGATAAGGCAAATAAGGCAAAAAGACTTTTTTTTTTCTAATTGTCTTTAAAATAATTCAGCTTTAGCATCTGTTATTGCTTTAGCGTTTACCATGAACTCATCTTAAACTCCTGACCCCAAATTCACCTCAATCTTGTCAGAATCAATAGGGTTGCAATAATGTTTTATAGTTTGCTCAATCATTAGCAAACTACACATTAATTACCTTTGTCCTGCTCTTCAAAATCACAGACTGAGGAATTACTAAATAAATGTAATGTAAAATACTGTAATTAATAAACTTAATAATTTAACCCAGCTTTTGGCTAAGGATGTCAAATCCAGTCCAAATTTCAGAATATTTATAGATTTCTTTAATAACTAAAGTAGTACATTAAAGATATCTACATTGAAAAATTTCTCTTAGCCGCCTACATTTTATACAATAATGTTTATATTTCATTTTAAAATACCAGTGTTGAGAAAAGAATCTTTCTTGAATGTATCCTTTCCTGAGTGATTCAGACATAGCATATCATAAACCTGAAGACCAAACTACAAATATTTCCTTCTGGTTAGATAATGTACAAGTGGAATGCTTCTTTACAGATGTATCTTGGAGACTGTTCAACATGGTAGAAAGAAATTAAGTAATGTAGTGAACACTAACCTGGATACTAAATCCACAGGTGATATAATAATAACATAGAAACAGAATGTCCTGGTTTGAGGTAAAACAGAACCAATTTTGTTCAGTAACTTCGCTTCTTAGCTGGGCCTCTTCTAACTACTGAAATTAACAGCATATTGTGCAGACAAATGCTCATTTTCTCAGAGTGATAAGACCAATGTTTATAACTGCTGCCCAGGCATGGTATGCAGAGAGGCTCTTGCTTATACTTATTGCCATAACACCCAAGGCCAACCAACTTTGTTGTTTGCCCCGTTGGAAGGGCGGAAGCGAAAAACATAGTGGGGTCCCACCTGCAGGGAGGAGCGGACAGGACCTCTGGACCACTGTGGCAAAGTGCCTGCCCACTGCTCTTGCAGCACCAAGACACCCAGGTGCTCTGGGTCTGGGGACAGGGAGGAGTTTTTTTCCCCTGGGGCAGACAGGCACTGGGAAGGCAGGACAGGGTGTTTCCCACACTCCCTGGTCCAGCCACTACACCTTTTGAACAAGACGAGCAGAGCAGGAGATGACTGCAAGGACTCACAGTTGCAGTAAGTCCTTGGATGACATCCTCTGCCCACACAAGCCCTGGGGAGAGAGTGTGGCTTGCAGGAGTGCCTGAGCCCTGTGCTGAAGGGGGTCTCCCTAGGTCCTAGCGGGAAGGGCCTGCTGGACTCCTCCAGGCTGGGAGCACAGGTAAAAATGGCCTCAGCTAATGAGCTACCTGGCTGCTTGTGGTGCAGCAGGAGAAGCCCCTGGCCAGGGCCAGGCTGTGACCTAACTCTTGGTGGTGACACTGGGAGCCTGCTGCACAGAGTCACAGGGAGGGAGCCCAGCAGGCTGTCCCAGCTGTGCCCAGTGCATGGCCACTAAGGGCAGGGACAGCCCCTGGCCCGGGGCACAGGGACGGCCCCAGGGCCAGCACCCCAAAGCTCTTCCTCCTGTGTGGCCTCCACTGTGACACTGGGGCCCCACCACCCCATTGTCATAGTGCCACCAGCTGGCAACACAGGGTCACCGTGCCCAGGCAGGATAAAAGGGGCATCCTCCTGTGCCCCACCGCCAGCCTGCCAGGCTGCGTCATCAGGACACGGCTGGCTGGGGGCCCTCCCATGGCATGGGACAGGACATCTTTAAGGGGCCAGGGGGATTAATTGGAGGGGCTGAGGGGAAAAGGCTCAAGGATGGATGAGGCTGCTGGAGGTTCTCTGCTGCAATCCCAGCTCCTGGCAGGGCTATGTTCAAAGCTGCATCTGCTGGATATAAGTCCTGCTTCATCCTTCCTTCAGGGAATGGAGACAAGCTCTTGGGCAGATGAGAAGTACCACAAACACCTGGAGGTGTCCACGGCTGTCAGGTCTTTTCAGCTGGACAGCAGTGGCAAAGGTTGGCTTGGGAGCCTGCCATGACCATGGGAATGCATTCTCAGTGCTCAAGGAGCACTGCACAGCTCATAGTCCTCATCCCCTGCAGAGCCAGTGGCAGCAGCACTAAGGAATGGGCTGCAAACATGTTGCAAGGGGTATCAGAGCCAGCAGCTTCCCCCAGTGCTTTGGAGCACCCGCTGGTGTCCTGCCAGGCTTGGGAAGGTTTCTCACCCCCAAGGCCCATATGTCCAGGGGCTTTTTGCCATCTCAGAAGCCCCTGAGATGGATTCAGGTTGTGGGAGGGAAGGGGTCAGGCAGTGGTGGTGTCCCTGGTAGGTATGACCACCACATGGCGCCAGGAGGTAGGTCTTGGTCACATGCTCAGGGCACATGCTCAGATCACCAGCTGTGGGGTCAGGAAGGAATTTTTCCCCCTGGGGCAGATTGGCACCGGTCCCCAGGGGTTTTTCACCTTCCTCTGCAGCACTGAGCTCGGCACCTTACCAGGGCTCCTCTGGGCCATATTTGGGTAAGTCACTGCCTGCTGCTCTTGCAGCACCAAGATGCCACTGGTGCCCTGGGTCTGCAGTCAGGAGGGAACTTTTGTTCCCCCAGGACAGATTGACACAGGTCCCTGGGATTTTTCCTCTCCCCTGCAGCACTGATCATGGCCCAATGCCAGGGCTCCTCTGGGAGGCTGTCACTGAGTTCCTGCCTGCTGCTCTTGCAGCACGAAGACACCACTGGTGCCCTGGTCTGGGGTCAGGAAGGAAATTTTCCCTCTGGGGAGACTGGCACTGGTCCGTGGGGATTTTTCACCTTCCTTGGCCACACTGAGCACAGCCCCTTGCCTGGCCATCTCTGGGCCATTTTGGCTAAGTGCCTGCCCACTGGTCTTGCAGGACAAAGACACCGAGGGTGCCCTGCATCTCTAAGGACCTGCCACTTTTCAGCTGCCCCTGAATGCAACAAAAGTGCAGTTTTCTCCTTGATCTGCGTTTGTGTCATGTGTGTGCTGGTCTCGGCTGGGAGCCTTGTCCTGCAGCCGTGCTGTCAGCAATGGCATGTGTGATCACACCACGGGCCTGGCAGCGCCCTGGCAGAGCCGGGAGGGTTGGTTGGTTGCCCAAGCCTAGCCTGGGTCAAGGTGTCTCAGCAGCCAGTGCAAGGCACGTTCAGCCGCTGCCTCCTGGCCACTCACGCTCAACCTCAGGGATGCACTAAGAGCTGCCTCCAGGACCTGGTGCTCCGCACACCCGCGTTTCTTCCCATCCAGGTCTCCGTAGGCACTTGCATGGTCCAGCGGGGGTGGGGACAAAGCCCTGCTCCACATCACATACTCACCCCCCTTTCTGCTCCACACTCCCAGCTCTGCCCCGAGACGCTCCCCTCCTGTGCCACTCACAGCTTGCGGGGGAGTAGGGAGGGAAATGAGAAGGAGGCCTCCCCATGACTTCTCCATCCTGGAGCACTCAAGATGTTTTTTTGTGCAATGGGGACAGGGGGAAGCCCCCCAAAAACCAAGCCTAACCCCATCTTTGCAGCTCGGTGCAAGGTGGCAGTTGGCAAAGGGGCTGGCCTGCCCTCTCAGACTGGCTTTTCTTTCCAAGGACCAAGGTCTCAGCTGTGTCCACAGCATGAAGCTTCAATGCAATGGCACATGTTGTGGTCTGTTGCTTGAAGGGTGTCATTGAAGTGTAGGAGCCCTTCGCGTGCCAAAGGCACTGGCTGCCCCCTCCAGCAGAAGCCCAGGCCACGGCCATTGCTCGGGAAGGTGACTCTGCAGAGGTACGAGGCAGGACAGGGTTCCTAGTGATAAGCTCTGGGATAGCATGACGAGGTTTGAATGACAGTGTGCTAGGGCGGGCTTTCACTCTTCTCCACAACCTAACAAATACAGTGGAGCACATTTCAAATGTTTGTACACTTAACACCCACAGTATAAGGAATAAAAGAGAGGAACTGGAAGCTCTGGCTTAGTCCCAGGGCTACGACAACGTTGACCTAAGTGAGACTTGGTGGGAAGAGTCCTGTGACTGGAATGCTGTGACAGATGGTCACAGGCTGGTGAGGAGAGACAGGCAGGGCAGGCGAGGTGGAAGGGTAGAGTTGTGTGTAAAGGAGGGGTTGGACTGTACAGTGCTTGCAGTTGGGGGTGACATGGTTGAGAGCCTCTGAGTAAGGATTAGGGGAAAATCCAATATGGCAGATGTTGTGGGAGTCTACTATAGATCACCCAGACAGGATGATGACACCAATGTATTATTCTAGGAGGAATTAAGGGAAATCTCCAGATCAGTTGCCCTTGCCCTTATGGGTGACTTCAACTCCCCAGATGTCAACTGGGACTGTCATACAGCAGACAGAAAAAGGTCCAGGAAATTCCTGAAGCACGTCGAAGACAACTTTTTGGTACAGGTACTAAAGGAGTGGAGAAGGAGGTGCTGATCTCTTCTCTGGTCTCTGGTGATAGGGCCCAACAGAATAGCTTAATGTCAGGGTAAGGTCAGACTGAATATTAGGAAAAAGTTCTTCACTGAGAGAGTGGTGAAGCACTGGAACAAGCTCCCCAGGGAAGTGGTCATGACCCCAAGCCTGCTGGTGTTCAAGACACAGATGGTTTACCTTTTGGTCAACCTGTCAGGAGTTGGACTCAATGATCCCCATGCGTCCCTTCCAACTCACGATGTTCTGTGATTCTCTATCCTATATTTAACTGTCTTGTAAGTACCTTTCACTCAAACAGTAACTTACATAAACTTTGTGAGAGAGGAGGAATGAGTCCATTTATATGAGAGTTGCAATTTTTTACATCATTTTGGTGATTTACAAATTTAAAAAGCAGTTACCTTCCAATCTGCACAACAATTAGAAGAAAAAAAGGAAAAAATATATACGACAAAGCATATGCTGTCTTGCTGCCTAGTAGCTAATCAACTTCACAATACATTAAAATTAGCTCAAAAAGTAACTTTTCAGAGACAATATGATGTTCTGGATAGGACACCAAAACGGAATGTGGAAAAGAGGATTAAATTCATGGCTTTACCATTCCTATGCATCCCTGGGCAAGTCATTAAATCCTTCTGTTACACAGTCATCCATCTCCATAATGGGATTAAAAATCCTGTCTCTAACTCTCTGTTCATCTGGTCCATCTAAGACCAGATGCTAACTCACACTGGCACAGAGTTAGCAGTTACAGAGATAGTTTGTGTGAGCAAATGCATACAAATGAAAGTATAGATTACTGCCTGCTAGACTGTAAACTCCCTGGGATTTAGACAGTCTTTTTCTGTGTATCACTTTCTATGATCGATACAGATCACCACAATTAAGTCATCCCTGCCTTAAGAATTGGTTTCAGCACACTTTCAGTATTCTGGTCTTCAGAGCTAGAGCATTCATACCTGTTATTTCTTGTTAAATAGACCTTATATACATATTCTCCATATTCTGCTCTTCATACTGTGGGAAAGTAACGGAAGATTGGCGAGGAGGATTGTAAACACGCTCAAGTGACTCGCACCTGGGGTGCTGGACAACACATATATCACACTAATTGTTTTTCAGCCTTGTGTGCTCGCAAGTAGAATATCTGCACTTAGATAACGTAAGCCTGGGATGGATGCAAGGACACCTTACCTAGCATACATGAGATCACTGCCTTGTTGTTGAAGATCAAAGCACAGTGGAAAACTACGCCTGCTTGAACCCTTGAAAAGCAGGCAAGAACAGCAAGTCAGAGCTCACACGCTCCTGCTAACAAGGACTTTCTCCCACTCTGCGGTGCCTGCATCCACTGCTTGTGTCCCTCTGCCTGGGCGTTGCTGCGGAGACTCCCCGATTTGCGAGATATTGAGATTAAATTTGTTCTTTGTCTTTCATCCGTGGTCTTGTGGTCGTTCCTGCGTCCTGCCCGAGTCGGCTCACACACATACCACATAGCAAAACCTAGTTTCTAATTTAATCCTCTGTAAGGACTTATATACATATATACAGATATTTGAAAGTAGCTCATAGAATGGGACTTGCATCACTTGACTTTAGTGTCATAATCACCAACATGTATTTGACATTCATTTGTATTTTTTCTACAAACCTGAGTGCCCCAGAATATTAGTGAATTCGTCAAGAATATTATGTTGTGTGTCTGCACAGATAGAATCTTAGAAATCAGGTATTTATGGGAAGGAATATAATGCCCCAGTTGGAAAGGTGACTGAATACCAGCAGTCTTTGATTAATGTCACTCCCTCAGGGCAGAACAGCACTAATGCTTCTTCTCATAAGTAGTTTATTAAGACTACATAACTACATTTTCCCACCGATTTGTTAACTATTACGTCCACTCTGAATCTTCTGCTTGCCTCCTTATAATAATATTTACATTGCTGCTTGTGATAGAGAAATTGGGAAAGAAAGGTGTTGCACTGAACGTAATTCTTTCCCTTTTTGTTTTCTTCAATAACATCCGAAGAATACCTAATGTGTAACTTTAGCACAGACAAGCTGATCCAAACTCCCATGCAGCATCCAAATCATCTCTGAGTCTGTGTTTTCTTTTGTTTTTCATTGGATATGCTTCTGCCTACTCTTAACCTATCAAGTCTAAATAAATGAATTAGATATGTATGCCCCAATATCAACAGTGGATCTGGTGTCAACCCAAACTGGAATGCCAGACTGTCCTGGTTTGAGTGATTTTTCTTAAAACGCTCTACAAAGTATCTCATTTTAGCATCTTTGCTGCCATTGACCACAGACTGAAGAAATATTTTGATGGTTTTGTCCTTAATTACTCCTTTCTTATATTACACAGCATGTACAGCTTCACAAATGGTCTCTTTGAAAAAGAAAGATAATGTCTTGATTCATATTTTGAGTAGCAAGGCCTAGTGTATAGATAAAAGAACTAAGATTCATGAGATCAAGGTTTGTATTTTTTCACCGACCTGACAGTTTATGCAAGCCAAAATGATACCGTTCTCTCTGGTTAAATGGCAAAAATCTACTGTGTTTGCTGTTCAAATATGACCTGAACTGTGCAGGTGACCTTTCTGCTTGCAGAGATGTAGGAGTATGTCTCTGGTCACCTGGGACAAGATCCAAAATCCACTCAAGTTATCCCTTCAAAGAAACCTTCTTACTGACTCACGTGCATTCTGAATTAAGCCCTTAGTTTAACTTCGTGGTTAAGTTTAACATATTAGTGCTCTCCAGATGCAAGGAGTTTCCTGGGAATGAATGAGTGATGAGGGCAAGCTGATGATATAAGAGATTCATCATTCATCATTAATCATGAGGAAATGCCATTTGCTGAAGTAATTTCAGTTTAAATTTCAGTCACAGTGTAACCTTTAAGATGTCTTACCTCTAGACAAGTACATTAAAACTTTGAAAAATGTAAACATCTGTAAGAATACCAGAGCACTGAAAAACAGAGCCTGTTAAATATGCTTACTTTTACCGACTCTTTCCCCCCCCCCCCCCCCCCCCCNGACAGTTTTCCTCCTTCCAAATAATTAGGGTTTGGTGATTCTTGACTCTTCGCTATTAGAAATATGTACAAGGTGGGCCGTGAGCAGCCAAATAGCAGGAGGCAACATGACAGATCATCAGGAATGTATCCATTTATGGCCTTTTTAAATTTTAAAAGCCATTAGCCATCTTTGGTCTTAGAAATTTGCATCACAGACATTTTCACACATAATCTGACCTGATACTTTTACTGAAAATGTCTAGAAAGAAACAGGAACAATCTGGTAAGTTACATGAACAGTCCTGGAAGTGCAACAACACAGGCACACTTAAGGGAGGTCCATAACATATTCTGATACTCTTCAGGATGCTCTAACTTTTTATTGTAGAGTTCTAGATAGTCCCAGATTTGAGAGAGGAACAAAGCCATTGCTTTTGTACCTAATTTGGGAATATCCACTGGATACTTTTTATTCTTTTCTCATATATGTAACTGTCCATTTCCTCTTCAGACCCAATTCCTCTAACAGTTTTCTAGTTTTCATTGATAGCACACATGAATACAGTTTATGTGAATTAGGCATTACAATAAACTTTCCAGTGACATCTACACAATTTGGTTACATGTACTACAGCTGTCAGTGGAGAAGAAATAATCTTTTCCTCCTTATTCTGAGGAAATATATTTCATCATTCAGTTCTCCCTTTCCCAGAAGAATAAAGGTTATCTCTCTTCTAATTTAATCTTTAAAAAGCACCTTCAGCTGCCCCTCTTTTTAAATTTAAATTTCCTCAGTTTAAATGATGTTTCTGTTCTTCCTGAGCATACCAGATCATGCACTGAGGATGAGTGATTCCAATTCTAAATTTTGCCTTAAAGACAGTATTTTATACCTTCTTCTCAGATTCAACCTCCATATAAAGTATGCTCTTATTGAAGTTCTGTTTTATAGTAAAACAAATGAAACTTTTAAGAATATTTCCAAAGTATTCCTAAGTGTAACCAACTGACCACAAGAAGAGTAATTTAAGTCACCCTTTTAGAACACTTATGGGCAATTTAAATCCCTCCTACAAAGGGATATAGCTATTTACCACACTCCGTGCATGAACAGTATGCAAATGTTAAAAGAGATGAAAGACAGGTTAAATAAGAATATCGTAAGTGAATTAATAGCTACCCTAAGTTTATTCATTAATTAATTCAGGAAAAAACATGAAGCATTTTGAGCTGAAAATGCTGGAAACACATGAATTTATAAGCACCAGTGATTTTTTAAATTGGGATTATATTTATAGAACCCCCTCCAACACCAATGGTGAATGAAACAATACTAGCTTCCAAGCAGAGTCTTCAGGACTAAGCTACCATAAAACAAGATGCCTGAACGGAGAGGATAATGTATCCCTATTTGAATTTTATATGACCTGTTCTCAGCTATGCACATGATGATGTTATTCTAGCCTGCTAGAGGTGGCAAGGGGGGATCTGTGAAGCTATCACAACATGCTGTGTAACCTCAGTAATGCCATACTACAGCTGCTCATCTGACCTGCAGTAGGAAATACAATGTTCCCAATCTGAGCAAACTAATAGAAGGCATTCTTGATGAGAAAGGACTGATTGCCTTTAGTGGGGTGAACCCCCAAGTGATACAGAATACTTACCAATCTCATCATTGTCTTGCCTTATTTGGAAACTCATCCCCCTGATATTTTTAATATCAGCATATATTATTAAAAATAATTCCAAAGCAGGAAGGAGAGGGCCAAACATCTAAGACATGCTAGTTGTAATATTCAATCCCTTAATTTGGTTTGGCTAGTAGAATGATGAAAGCCATGTTGGAACAAATACCTGACATGAAGATAAACAGAATGATCAAAGATGTAATTCTAGCAGGAATAACTCAATCTTCTTATCCCTGGAAGTGTTCAAGGCCAGGCTGGACGTGGCCTTGGGCAACCTGGTCTAGTGGGAGGTGTCCCTGCCTATGGCAGGGGGGTTGGAACTCGATGAACTTCAAGGTCCTTTCCAACCTAAACCATTCTATGATTCTGTGATTCTTAGTTGTAAATTTAGTCAGAAATGCAACAAGTACAAATCTTTTGATGTTAACAGAGATAATTTTAAAAATGTTTATTTAAGAGAATGAAGTAAAGAAGGCTGAGTAAGTAACCTTGTAAAATGAGGGATAACTTAATATATGGAGGCAAAATTAACACATGATATCAATGGGAAGTGAAGCTGAGACTGAAAAAATAGGCATGCCAAGGAAAGTTAGTTAATAATTGTGAAAAACTGTTATAACTTAATAGGCTCTAAAACAAGATGATAAAAAACCCTAATTTTGACTAAAGCATTTAATAATGGTAGTCACAATTTATTAATTCAATAATTACTTCAACCATTGGCTGTATGCAGAAAATTTCGTAATGTTAATTTACCTAATGTGCATAAAAAGAAGTTAGGTGGTGGAAGCACGACACCTCACACAAATGAAGGGGGAGCAGGAATGAGCAGTCAGGGAAGTGCAGATCATGCGTATTTACACTCCAAAAGACTTAAGGGAATTATTAGAGATCTATCAGCAAAAGAGTGGGGAAGGAATACTGGCATGGATTTTGCGAGCTTGGGATAGTGGAGCTGCATCTATCCATTTATCAGCGGGTGACAAAGATTTTTACAATGGAGGAAGGTATTAATTTTGTGCAGCAGATGGGGATGGCTCATGTGTTGGTTACAGGATCTAATCCAGACAGTTTAGCAATGATGACAAGTATCAAAATGCAGTTTTTGAGAGGAGCGCCTGCCTCACTAAACCCCTTGATTATACCAGTGGTGACAAATGCTATGGGTAATGTAGGCGCCCTAGCAAACACCTTGAGGGAAATTGGGGCTGTAATTTTGGGACCATCTGTGTTGGGGGTGAATAAAGTAAAACCAGCAAAACCGAAAGAAGTTACAGCACGGGTGGCAAGGAAACAAATGTGGAATGATCTTGTACAAGACAGTATCCCATGATCAGAAATAGATGGGATGACAATATCAGAAATGTTTCCCCGATGGCAAAATTTATTTACCCAAAAAAGCCAACCACCCCCAGCCCCACCACCAACTCCTCGCTCCCCCTCCACCCTGCCTGCCACCTCAATGCAAGATATTACCCGGCAACCAAAGCAATATATTTTATAAGTATTGCCTCAGGGACACACACACAGTCCCTCCATTTGCCACCTAATGATAGCAGCTGATTTAGCACTATGGTCGGGTACCATTGCTGTTTACCATTATATTGATGATCTATTGATTATGACCGAGTCAAAACAAGAAAGTGAAGCAGCTGCCAAATTGCTGAAAGCACATTTGCAGGACCGAGGCTGGGCAATTAATCCAAAGAAAATACAGGGCCCTAGTACTACTGTACAATTTTTGGGAATAGTTTGGCATGAACAGATTAGAGAAATACCAAATCAGGTACAGCAAACAGTCCAGCAATTTCCTGTACTGATCACAGTAAACCAGACCTTTTTTAGGACTTTTAGAGTATTGGAGAACTTTTATCCCATATTTGGTGACATTAATGTGCCTTCTGCAGAAATTAACTAGGAAGAAAGTTGTCTGGCAGGGAACCAAGAAACAACAAAAAGCCTTTGATGCCTACAAAAATGCTTTGATTGAGCATTCGCAATTATACACTCCTCAGTGAGGATATCCTTTTGAATTAGAAGTAACGAATCCAGACGGTAGTTTCAGGATTGTGGCAGATGACTGGGCTGAAAAATCAGAAAGAACCTGTAGGATTTTGGTCCAAGGCATTACAAGGCTCACTATACATTATACTCCCACTTCTCTTATTTTACATCCCTCGTTAACATCAGATTATTGAATTCTTGTATTTCAGGTATCTTTGACAAATGCCTGCGTCTTATCTAGAGGAGATAGCATTGGAACGGTGTTGCAAACCCAACATCAGATTGAAGTTCAATCTGAAAAAGTGCAAGCCACAGCTCTCGAGTCTGTATGGGCAGTTACCCCATATCAGGTCATCAAACCCAGACTAATATTAGCTGAAGACGCTGGAGCAATGCATATGTATTACTGGAAGGAGATGACACTGCTGTTTTCCTCCCCTATCACAGGTTGGCTTGTCGTGCTTTGTAGTCTTGTACTACAAGCACATGCCCTGGGTACATCTCTCAAACCAACATGTAAATACTTAGATTTGGTTGGCCTCTACTGTAACTAACTCATCTGCCTTTTATATTAAGGGAAGATTAACAGCTGCAGATCTTTTGACAACTTGTTTCACTGGCATATCAACCCCAGCAGCTGTATTGTAGAATTATACTATGCTGAGTTATTTTGATACTAATGTTTCTCACTGCTATCTTTTCTGAGTAGGTAACAGCTGTACACCAACGAATATTACAAAATTGACTGATGGTGGACTATTTCCTCCCTCGACACCAGAAATGCTGCTCTGACTTTGAAAGCATGTGTTGCTTCAACATAAATGATGAATCAGACACCATAGAGCACGACATTCAACATTCTGCAGGACTTAACGCATCAAATGAAACACCCTACTGGTGGTGCCTCATCAGGTGAGTGGTTTAATTCCCTGACAGAAGGTATGGGACACCTGATTCAATGCATTATTGTAGAGATATGTTTATTCCTTTTTCTGTATGTGTTTATTTCATGCCTCTGTAAATTACTCTGTATTACACCCTGCAAGTCTAAATGAACATCTCCAGCTTTATCAGCCCCAGCAGAAGCAGTCTCTTGAGCGAGGGGGTGGAATGTGGGAAAGTAACAGAAGATCAGCGAGGAGGACTGTAAATATGCTCAAGTGACTCGCACGTGGGGTGCTGGAAAACACACATACCACACTAGTTGTTGTTTAGTCTTGCGTGCTTGACAAGTAGAACATCTGCACCTAGATAATGCAGGCCTGTGATGGACTCAGGGCCACCTTATCAAACGTGCCTGAGATTTCTGCCCCACTGTTGAAGAAGATCAAAGTGTTGTCTTATAGCTAAAATTTTAGCCAGTTTTGTTAACATTGAAATTATCTAGGCTTGTTAACCATTGGCATTAGCTGAACTTTTGATACAGGGTCTTGCATACGAGCATTTTGTTGTGTACTTGGCCAGATGGTTGGCCTTGGGGATGTTTCTTTACAAGTGTCGGGGATGATTAGTTGAGGAACTTCTAAGATGTTCTCATGGGCAGTGAAGATTCTATCCTTGAATCCTTAGTGAAAGAACTCCTAATCAAGGAAAGCAAGTATTGTTATCATTCTTGAAATGAAACATCCTGGAGCATACGAGCATACGGACCCTGAAAATGCTACTAATTTACATGCTTTGATACTTAGCAGAAAAGTGAAAATTCTCAGTGTCCTAAGCCAAACTACTTCATTATAATACTAAAATCACACCCATAGTTCAAGAAGACCCTGGCCCAGTTGAAGACCTATCCTCTGAGCATGCATAGTATCTATAACTCGATTGTGCAATCATATGTAAATTAATAACCAATCAAATAGAGACAAGAGGTAATAATATGATAATGACATTGTAAAATATGTATATAAACCACACAAAGAGTCCTGTTAGGTGTGCATGATTTGTGGAAATATTCCTGGCACCCTGGCCAGAATAAAGCAATGTCTCCTCTCTAAACGTATTCTCTGTGTTTCAGGAGAATTGGAACTTTGGCCTTTTTACAGGTAACAAGAGCACAGTGAAAAACTATGCCTGCTTGAACCCTTGACATACAGGCGAGAACAGCAAGTCTGGGCTCTCTCTCTCTCCTTCACTCTCTCGCTAACAAGGACTCTCTCGCTGATAAGGACTCTCTCACTCCGCAGTGCCTGTGTCCCCTGCTTGCATGCCTCTGCCCGGGTGCTGCTTTGGAGATCCCCCGGCCTGCAAGGTATCAAGACTAAATTTGTTCTTTGCCTTTCATCTGTGGTTTTGTGGTTGTTCCTGCATCCTGCCTGCGTTGGCTCACACAGATGCATTTCAGCATTTCAATATCTTTCTACTAGCAAGGGGCCCCAAACTGAACACAGTATTCCAGGTGCAGACCCAGCAGTGCCAAATACAGGGGGACGATCATTCCCCTAGCTTCACTGGCCACACTACTTCTAATACGAGCCAAGTTGCTATTGGCCTTCTTGGCCACCTGGGCACACTGCTGGCTCATATTCAGCCGGCTGTTGACTAACACCCCCAGGTCTTTTTCTGCCGGGCAGCTTTCCAGCCACTCTTCCCCAAGTCTATAGCGCTGCATGGGGTTGTTGTGACCCAAGTGCAGGACCAGGCACTTGGCCTGGTTGAACCTCACACCATTGGCATTGGCCCATTGATCCAGCCTGTCCAGATCCCTCTGTAGAGCCTTCCTAGCCTCCAGCAGATCAAGACTCCTGCCCAGCTTGGTGTTGTCTGCAAACTTACTGAGGGTGCACTTGATCCCCTCATCCAGGTCATTGATAAAGACATTAAACAGAACCAGCCCAAATACCGAGCCCTGGAGAACACCACTTGTGACCGGCCACCAACTGGATTAAATTCCATTCACCACTCTCTGGGCCCAGCCATCCAGCCCATTTTTGGCCCAGCGAAGAGTACACCCATCCAAGCCATGAGCAGCCAGTTTCTCCAGTGGAACACTGTGGGAAGTGGAGTCAAAGGCTTTACTGAAGTCCAGGTAAACAACAGCCGCAGCTTTTCCCTCATCCACTAAGTGGGTCACCTTGTCACAGAAGGAGATCAGGTTAGCCAAGCAGGACCTGACCTTCATAAACCCATGCTGACTGGGCCTGATCACCTCATTGTCCTGTAGGTGCCGTGTGATGGCACTGTAGATGATCTGCTCCATATTCTTCCCTGACACTGAGGTCAGACTGACAGGCCTGTAGTTCCCCAGATCCTCCTTCTCGCCCTTCTTGTAGATGGGCATCACATTTGCTAACCTCCAGTCAACTGGGACCTCACCCAGTTAGCCAGGACTGCTGATAAATGATGGAAAGTGTCTTGGTGAGTACTTCCACCAGCTGCCTCAGTACCCTTGGGTGGACCCCACCTGGCCCCATAGACTTGTGTATGTCTAAGTGGAGTAGCAAGCCACTATCCATATCCCCTTGGATTATGGGAGCTTCATTCTGCTCCCCGTCCCTGTCTTCCAGCTTAGGGGGCAGGGTACTGCGAGAACAATTAAAGACTTACTATTAAAGACTGAGGCAAACAAGGCATTAAGTATCTCAGCTTTTTCCTCATCCTTTGTCACTATGTTTCCCCCACATCCAATAGAGTATGGAGAGTCTCCTTAGCCTCCTTTTGTTTTTAATGTATTTACAGAAACATTTTTAGTTGTCTCTTATGCAGTAGCCAGATTAAGTTCTAGTTGGGCTTTGGCCCTTCTAATTTTCCCTCTGCATAGCCTCACAACATCTCTGTAGTCCTCTTGAGTTGCCTGCCCCTTTTTCCAAAGGTCATCAACTCTTTTTTTTTTTTTCTGAGTTCCAGCCAAAATCTCTGTTCAGCCAGATCGGTTTTCTTCCTCGCTGGCTCATCTTTTGTCACATGGGGAGGGCCTGCTCCCACAACTTTAAGATTTCCTTCTTGAAGAATGTCCAGCCTTCCTGGACTCCTCTGCCCTTCAGGACTACCTCCCAAAGGACTCTGTCAACCAGGGTCCTAAGCAGGCCAAAGTCTGCCCTCTGGAAGTCCAAGGTGGCAGTTCTGCTAACTCCTGCGCAAAGATCCTTTTCCCCTTTGAGACAGGTGTACCCCATCTGTCACCAGCAGGCCTGGTGTCATGTAGACTGGCCCATGATCAAAAAATCCAAAATTTTTGCCAGTGACACCAGTCTCTGAGCCAGGGATTGATCTGCTGGCTCTTTCTATTTCTTTCTTCATCATTCCCTAAAACTGGAAGGATAGAGAACACTGCTTGCGCTCCTGATCCCTTAACCAGTCATCCCAAGACCCTGAGGTCTCCTTTCATTGCCCTTGGACTTCCTATTGCAGCTTCATCACTGCCTACATGAAAAAGCAATAATGGATAATAATCTGAGGGCCACACCAGGGTATGAAGTTTCCTCATCTTATCTCTAACCGGGCTCCCAGGGAGGCAGCAGAGTTCTCTAAGAAGTGGGTCCAGTTGACATATTGGACCTTCTGTTCCCTTCAGAAGAGAGTCTCCTATGACAATGACCCATCTTTTTTCCTTCATGGAAGCAGTTTTGATGCAGGATGTAGGCCGACTTAACCTTGGTGACACCTCCGACCTAGATGAACCATTGTCCTCGTCATTGTTTGGTTCCACTTGCAGAGTCTTGTACCTATTATGCAGGGCACCTGGCAAGATGGGGTATTCACGGAGGAGACACGCCTGCTGCACTGGGCAGGAACTTGTCCCCATTCCCCCCTACCCCTTAAGTCACCACATTCTGCTGGGTGAAGAGAGGATAAGGAATCCCCTGTATCATATGTCCTGTCTGCCTGACAGAGCTGTCCCAGGGAAGGCAGCATGCAGTTCCAGTAGTCTATCTCTCCCACTCCCTGATACTCCTCAGCCTCCTCACCTCCTCCTGGAGCTCTGCCACCAAGCAGAGGGGTTCCTCTACCTGGGTGCACCTCCCACAGGTGTACTCACTGCTGCTGTCTGGTATTGGCATAAGAGTAGGGCACACCTTGCAGCCTGACACCTGGGCAGGCAAACGTACAACATGAGATAAGACTAGGCAAGACTATGAAAGCGTAATAAGAAAACAGCCTTTGGTGGTGACAGGAAGATTAGAGAAAGACTTGCTGTACTGCAAAACAAATGAAGCTGATAAAACCAAGGAGGTCCTAATGTCTTCTTAATGTCTTTTTTCCCTCCTCAACCCTCCCCCCCCCCTTTTTTTTTTTATTAAAGTCTTTACTGGAAAAGGTTAATGGCGATGAGGCCCTTGGCACAGTTAATACCTGTAACATAAAGATACAAGTCAGGCTAGGGCCAGGAGAGAATGTCTAAGGATAAAGTTTCATGAAATAGGTGACCTGATTTAAGGGCTTGCTGTTGGCAAAAGGGGAGATCCCACACGCTTTGCCATGTGCAGACACAAAGACCCATAAACCAGCGTTGTTAGCCACATGCTCTCATTCTTTTGTGCTGGCTCTGGCATTTGTCTGACCCTGTGCTGAACCAGTTCAGCTTACTAAATGGGCAAAAAGCAAATCCAGGAACAGTTACAAGAAGAAGCGATTGTTTTTTCATCACAAGAAGAAAGTGGAGAACATGCAGGAAAACACAGTAATTCTGTTGTAGAAAACACTAAGGCAGCCTTCCCTGAGGTAGTCTATCCAACCACAGACACTCAATAAAGAAGGGTGAGGGCTAATTAAGAGTTCACAGAAGGGCAACAGAAATTAATAAAATCACAGAGAACATAATTAACAGAGTGAACTCTGGGACCTGAGATTATTTATTCCAGAAAAGACTGATAAGAAAAATGACAACAGTCTTTATTCAGTTAAGCAGTACATAATAAAGCATGTTATGGTTTGAGAAACCCACAACAATTTATTGTCGTTTAGACAATTATTCTGTCACTCGATGACCCCCCCCTCACCCAAGAAGGGGAATTGGGGAATAAAAAGGAAACGTGAGGGTTGGAATACAAATAGATATGATAGGATAAGTCTAAATAATTAACATTAAAAATACTAAAGCACCAGTAGTGATCCCAATATCAATATAAAATATACAAGGATTATACTTAGCCACTTCTATCAGTAGGAAGCTGTGCACTCCCAGCAGTGGACAGTAAATGTGGGACACTGTGAGCGCTACAGCTTTGGGAGGAAGAGAAGGGCTTGAGGGTCTGGCACCGGGGCAAAAAGTTCTCTGGATCACCGCCATCAAGGGAGAGAGAGCACTTCACAGCAAATTTTCCAATTTATATTGAACATGACTTTCATGGTATGAAATAATCCTGTTGGCCAGCTTGGGCCAAGTGCCCGGGTCTCGCTCCTCCTCATCCCTGCACCTGGCGAGCTCACAAACACTGAGACCTTGAAACCCACACACCACAGCTGGCTATAAAGTAAACATTTTCACAAATTCAAAAAATAGAAGGGAACAAAAAGTAATGGAATATACCTTATTGTTGTGAGGAAAAGGAGAGGCACACTGAGGGATAATTTTTAATTATTTTTTTCAGCCAGAAAGCATTACTGGCTTTAATTTCTAGGGGGGTGGGGGGGGTGATGTTTATTTACTGATACAGTAGTTTTATTCTGGTTACAAACTGCAGCACTCTGATATGGAATAAATTCATGTAAGACACCAGGAGAAGACATTATTCCTAGGAATCACACCAAAAGAAATCGGTTTTCGAATTAAAAAAGTTGCTGGATGAATTGTATATTTTTGTCATCATCTGTGATCATGTTCCCTCCCTAGCCAAAATTACTCACTTTTCAGAGGTATGCCTCCAGGTCTTCTTTAAAAAGTACCTACAACTTGGTTTGCAGAAGCTGACAGTGATAGAAATTTAAGAACTCAAACTGTAAACATAGACAGTTGTCATGCCAAATGTGGTGTTATACAACACAAGATGCCACAACAAAAAGCACCAGCCAGAACTGAACCCAGGCAGATTCAGCTCAGAAATAAGAAAATGCATTTAATAGCGTTTCAGAATGAGAATAAGCTCCTGCAAAAGGAAAGGGGTTCCCCCTCTCCTGATGTTTGCAAATCGTGACTTGGGATCTTTCCGGAATACGTGTGTTACCAAAACACAAGGATTTTATGCCAGCACTGACTTTTTGCTAGGCTATCTACTAAACAAAAGATTGTAAACATAAAAATGGTTTCTTTTGCCTCACAGTCAAGGTGTGCACGTAATTTGGGATGCCCGGGGACACCAATTCCTGGTATTATTGCTTCACTGATTATTACTTCATACCGAAGATAGAATACCTTAAAAAATGATCTAAGCACGACAAAGATGCATTTTACTAGAACCAGATAGAGGTTGTCCTGTCCCGCCACTCACCACAGCGGCAGAAAACCAATGAAACTTCCCCGTTTTAACAGAAAGGATGCCTTTATAAGCAGCCGGTACGCGCCGACTGGCAACGCAACCTGCTTGTGAAAACCACAGTGCCATACTTACACTTTTATTTAGATACATGAAGTTTTCCACCACTTTTTCTTGCATGCATGCAACATGCCGCGCACAAAGCGGGTTTGCCACCTC
>VUYV01000030.1:3489611-3569611 GCA_008711295.1 Anarhynchus alexandrinus
GGGCGGGGGGTGGGTGCCGGGGGGCGGTGCCGCGGCGCCCCGCGACGGAAGCGGCGCGCTGTGCGGCAGGCGGGGCCGGCGTTGCTAGGCGGAAGTGCGGGGGAGGGGCGGCGGTTGGCGTTTTAAAGGCTCGGAGGCGGTAAAAGGGTGGCCAGTGGCGGCAGGACCGTCCGACGGGTGTCCCGGTTCGTCTTCCTCTCGGTTTCTGGAGCGGCTGCGCTTTCCGGTCCCCGGAGCTCACGAGCGGAGCGGGAAGATGGTCTCCCGAGCCTCCGACCGGCTGCTGATCGTCGTCTCCATTCTGGGAGGTAAAGGAGGGGAGCGGGAGGGGTGGGGGCCTCCCGGCTGATGGTCGTCGTCTCCGTCCTGGACGGAGGATGGTGGGTGGTCGCCCCCTCCGGATGTGTTGTCTCTGTGGAGTGAGCAGAGCTCTGTGTAATAAACTGGTTATATTAATAAAGCTGTGAAGGTCCAGATCTTAAAGCCCGGATAGACTACCCCCCCGGTTTGTTTCTGGAGGTATTTGCCCAAAATGTTATTTAAAAGGAGTGATGACGGCATCCTTCCTTTCCTGGGGCGGAGTGGGGAGAACCCTGTCTTTTTGCGCTGCAAAAGTCGCCGAGCCCGCGTTGTCCTTCGCGCCCCTCGGCGCTGCCCTCCCGGTGGGAGCAGAGAATCGTTTGCCACCGCTCCCTCCCAGTGGAGGCGGGGGGGGTGAAGACAGCCCGGCATCGTGTCGGTCCTCTCTTTCTCTGGCCGCGGGCAGCGGCACCGCCAGCCCTTCCTTAGGGGCAGCGGAGGCTTTTCGGCTGGGACGCCCTTCAGGGTAGCTTTGGACCAAGACACTGGAGTCCAGGCGAAGTCTTACGGCGATCAGGACCGTTTCATGTGTCTGTTGCTCCTCTTTTTTTACTACTCAGAGTAGTACTTTATTCTGATGTTTCTATTCCCTATTGCCGATCCACTGTAAGCAGGTTTTTTTTTTGGTGTTGACTCAAATGCCTAGCTAATCATTCTTCATCTTATATTTCTACAGATTATAGTTACTGAGGTGCAATTAGTGTGTGGGTTTTGCTTGTTTGGGTGTTTTTTTCTGTTTTGGGTTGGGTTTATTTTTTGACTGAATGCTTTCTCTCTTTGTCAAGTAAATCCTATTCTCTCTCTGTCCATTTATGTAATTTGCCAAGGTAGCTTTAAAATAAGATTCTGTCCTCTGACATGCACATAGCCCCTCCCCACACTGTGATAGATGTAAATTTTAAGTGTTCACTTCATTTTGACATTTAAATTATTAATCAGAATACAGCATGGTACCGAACCCAGGAAAAATCCTGTACGACTTTAGGCAGTCTCCTAATGTAGTAGTGTTTTTTTTTTTTTCAGCAACAAGTAGTTAGAAGAACACCTTTCATGGCTTTCATTAGATTGTGTTTTGCTGCTTTGATGTGGGACAGTGATAAAATCTGCAGTAGATGCAAAACATTCAATCTCTGTCTCTCACCTGTTCACTTGATCTATTCCCAATCATAGATGTATCACAATTAAATCATACTAGTTGTCTAGTTTCTTTTTCTCTTTGTTACTTAATGTATTGCTCTTTCTGGATGCTTTACAAATAGTTTGTTTCATGTTATGTTCTTCTTCTGTGTAGTGGGAAGAGCTTTTTTTTTCCTAATATGAAGAACATAGTTTTAGAGTACGTGCAGGTAGGGTGACACAGGAAATGTATTTTTATGTAATTGATTTATAGCATAAGTCTGAGCTCTCGCTTCTTTTTTTAGTGGTGGCACGTGGCATTTACATTCTTTTACAGGGCGTGATTTTCCAAAACGACCCAAGCATGTGCTTATAGTTGAAGCAAAGTTTGATGGTGAACAGTTGGCTACTGATCCTGTGAAGCATACCAATCAGCCAGAATTTACTATGGAATTGGCTTGGGAAATTAATAGGAAAGCACTTCATCAGCACAGGTAACATTAGAAAGTTAAGTCTCACTTGGAGATAGAATTTAATTTTCTTGTCCTTACAGCTGCTGAAATATAACTCTTGTGTTACTGTCATCTGATTATTTTTTTTTTTAGAAACTTTATTTTAGTTGTATACTGATCTACCATAGTGTTGCCACAACAAACAAAAGTAGTATGTGGCAAGGTAAGTGATGTTTGAAAATTCTAAAGGATATGTTTTTACACTACTGAAAAAACCCCAAGAGCCTACAGCAAATCAATAATGCTATAGTTCAAGCATTGGAATCAAGCTTTCTTATGTATACTTTGGCACAGAATTAACTTAACTTCAAGCCTGAAAATATTTTTGAAAATCTCAAATAGAGCTGGGAAATGGAATAAGGTTTCCATAACTGTCATTTTGGTTTTGTCTGATAGATTATAATATTACCTCCGTATTTTCAAAGAAGTTAAAAAGGCCATATTATCTGTGATGTTTGAGAGAAAAACACCTAAATGTACCTTATGCTAGATGCCTCATCTATGCCTCTGAGTATTGTTAGGTGCTTTGCACAAAAATCTTTTCCATAAGTCTTATTTTTAAGATACCTTCGCAACTGAAATCCTGGTTTCATGTGTGGTGCAGTGCTTATTTCTTGTATGTGGATGAAATTGAATGTATTTGTCACTAATGTCTTTTTAATAGCACTCGAGGGTCTGTGAGACTCCAGTACACTCCTCTTACAAAATTAATCCACTTCTTCATTCTCCCACTTAATGATGAATTTTTAGATGTTCAATATAAACTTGGTTTCTGACCTGTTAAAACTAGTTATATAACAAATATGTTTTGTATCATTGGTATGCTTGAAACTTATGAATTATTTTTGTGAAATAATTGCAGAGATTTCAGCTGAGTTGTTCTTTCAGGCTGCAGCGTACACCTATCAAACTTCAGTGTTTTGCATTGGACCGTGCATCTTCAGCTAAAGAGAAAATAGGCTATATTGTGCTTGATTTAAGGGCTGTGCAGCAAAAGAAACAGGTATGTTATGGGGTATAAAGCTTTAAAAAACTTACATTTTGGTGACAATACAGTTACAGATAGTAAATTTGAATTAAGGCACTGTCCTGGTTTGAGGTAAAACAGAACCAATTTTGTTCAGTAACTTCGCTTCTTAGCTGGGCCTCTTCTAACTACTGAAATTAACAGCATATTGTGCAGACAAATGCTCATTTTCTCAGAGTGATAAGACCAATGTTTATAACTGCTGCCCAGGCATGGTATGCAGAGAGGCTCCTGCTTATACTTGTTGCTATAACCCCCAAGGCCAACCAACTTTGTTGTTTGCCCCGTTGGAAGGGCGGAAGCGAAAAACATAGTAGGGTCCCACCTGCAGGGAGGAGCGGACAGGACAGGTGACCCAAAACTGACCAACAGGGTATTCCATCCCATCTGCATCATGCTCAGTATAAAAGCTGATGGATCAAAGGGTCAGGGCTCTTGTCTCTTGCTACAATGGCTGATGTCTGAGGAGGACTCTGTTCGTCTGCCTGTGATCCCGATCCTGAATCCAGATCCGGAATCCAGTTCCCCTCCGTCACCGAGTCCAGCCTGGGACTGGCCCAGTGCCAGCCGGTGTCGTGATTGTCATCTCGGGAGCTTGATACGGTTTTGTATATATTTTTCATTATTTCTTTTTATTTTATTATTAATATTTCATTAAAGTAGTTTAGTTCTTTCTAAACTCATAAGTCTCTTTTTCCTCCTCTGCCTCTCTCTCTGAAGAGGGGTAGAGGGGAGCATCTGTCGGTCCTATCTGGGGTCCCCTAGGTCCCCAGTAGCCAATTTGGCCTAAACCACGACAGGCACAGGCAAAACTTTCAAGTCTTGTTTCGGAGTATGATTCTTAGTTGATCATTTACTTCTCTCTTTTTTTTAATGTTAGAGGAGAGACATCTTCTTGACTTTCTATTAGAACATGGGCAAATGAAAATACTTTATACTAATCTTGCAATTCTGAATTTGAGAAGCACTTGTAAGCAATTCCAAGATTTAATCAGCTAGAAAAACTTTTCAGAGCAATTCATATTTAGCAATTGAATTGAGTCTCCATCATAAAAAAAAATAAATGTAATGGGCCTCTGTGGAAGGTGTGTTAGGTGGTCAGAAGTTCTGGCTCCTTAACACAGCATAGGGTAAACATGATGTAATTGTTTATATAAATTTAATTAATCAAAATTCTGTGTTGTGCTCGATCAAAACATAACTCTGATATGGGTTATAATAGGACCCCAGTGTCTTATTTGGACATCATACTTCTTAAGGATTTGTGATTGATATAACTTTCTCTGCACTTTCAGTTGAGAACTTGTAGTTTTTTCTCTGTATGGCATATTTTTTTCTTGCTAACTTGTTTACTGTACAAATTGGTGTAAAAGAATATATTCAGCTAGTCTTTCAGGAATCATTCTATAGAATAATTTAGTATAATAGTGTACTCAAAATAGATCAGACTTTTGGAAATAAAAAACAATGTATATTCCTGTAGATGATGAAATAGAAATGCTAGAGCAAGTCTAATTTTTCAGTAACAATATTATATTATTTTCCTGTGTCTTTTAAATTATTTTTGTTTTTATTTTTGTTTTTAATTATGTAGGCACCAAAATGGTATCCTCTGCTTAGTAACAAGTACAGTAAATTTAAATGTGAAATACAAGTAGGTGTTGCATTGGAGACTGATTCAAAAGCACTAGTCAATGGTTCTAAAGCAAAGGAGGCACAACCTAGAGAGGTGAAGGGTAAGTAACATAATAAGAATATCACTCACTTTGAATTAAAAATGTTCCTGTACCAGATGAACATATCACTTGTTGGAAATGTGTTGGAGTCTCAAGAGAATTTTAATTTCATAGCACTTCCAATGCAAATCCTTTACAGCTGATGGTTGTACCTTGTGGTAATAACTTTTAAAGGATGCTTTACTGTTGTAATTGTGTGACTTCCAGGTGGACAGAGTTGCAAACCAACTGATCTTTAAAATCAGGGACTCATAGTTTACTCCTATGGGTATTTTACTCTTATTTCAGGGGTTTAGAAAGTTCTTTAATGAAAGAAATAAGAAAGGATCTTGGTTGTAGAACTCAGCTTCAGTAGTTTGGGCTTGGAATTATAAAATAATGCAATACTTCATTTGTTGGGTAGGCTGCTTAAATCATTCAGTACTTAAATCATGTTCTATTGATAAGTTTTTGTAGTAACATCTACTTAAAATTAACTGCTGGGACTCATTCCACTTCTGGATTACCTTGTACATTCCTCTCAAAAGTAATTAGTGAAATGTGTCAAAAATCTGTTGAACTCAAATATTAACTCTAGAAAGTGTTTTTATGTATGTGCTATGCAATTAATTTTTATCTGGGATTTTTTTAAGGCAATTTAGTAGTTAAAAAAACCAAACCCAAAACAAAACCAAACCCTTAGGAACTTGATTTAAAAAAAAAAAAAATACCCCCCCAAACAGATTTACCTCATCCCCCACCCAAAAGCCTATACACTTTGTTTCTGAAAACTGAGCCTCTGTTACTAGTGGATTTTATCCTACTTACAGTACTTTGTGTGCTTGCCCTGGGGGTAACTTTTCCCTAATTATAAGTTCATCATCTGCTTATCATGGTCTGTGGTTTTGTAAAAACAAAGTAGTCAGTGGCAGTAAGTGCTTTACAAGGTTTCTGGCCCAGACTTTGACTTGGCTGCATTGCAAGGGTGTTTAAGGCAGTGGTAAAGTTCCAGTGTAATCACTTAGCTCTCTTCATCCTTTCAGGTTTACAACAAAGCACAGGGAATTTTGTGTACTGTAAAGTTTGTAAAGGAGGCAAGGAACTACTGTAAATGACTCGTTAACCTGTGATCTTTCTTCCTGCAAGCTCTCCTAGCCCTCATGACATTGGCAGAAAATACGAGAAATGTCTTCTATCTTCACCCAGTACTCTCTCCCACTTCATGCTTTCTGTGGAATAATTGATGCAAACAAGTTTGCCAGCTTTTCCCTTTTTTCTGTCATCTGAAGATTAGTCAAGACCATATTTAGGCAGTGGAGGCAAACAAACATGTGTAGCTTTTCGCAGGTTTAAAGTTAATGTTCCAAGCACTGGGTATGACAAAGCTAGACTACCCAGTTCTAGTCTAGTCAGATACTTAAGGAGGTGTTTTCCTTTTGGGATTCACACACTTATTTTTTTTTTTATTTTTATTCTTGCTTCACTGACTTAAGTGGTCTAAAGTTCCCAGTGTTTTAAATGGAGTCTTTTGGTTCACAACCAAATGTGCTGTGTGATTATTCCTATTTGGTGTAACCTGAAGTGCTTTGAAATGTATTGTATTACTGGCACCATAGAGTAGAAATGAGTAAACCACAACACAAACGCTGTTTTATGCTCTGAAGACTACAGATGAAAAATCTTTAAATGAGACATTCCAAAGGTCTGTGAAATGAGACATCATACTTCTTTCAACAATTGAACAGGTTGTCCTATGCAGTTATTGTCTTGCATTTCCTTTAATGAGTAAAATAAAGAAACAGCATGGTAGACTCTAACCTAATGAAATAAAATTCCATTCACTTTAATATCACTCACTGTAACTTTAAAAATATGCACTAGCGTTCTGTATATCATAGTGTTCAAGTAACATCTGTGCCCACTGAATAGAAATTAATTTCAGAATTTTTTGTAGCTATACCTAAGTTACTTAAGGACTTTTTTGTGTTGAAATGCTTTGTAATTGAGCAGCAGGATCTTTATTGGTAATATTACAATTATATGTAAGATTCCTGCAGCAATTAGTAAGGTCACAAGTTTCTTAAATTTGTTTCTTCTCTCTTAGCATCTGCTCCTCTCTCTGGACTACACCCTGAAAGTATTGTACCAGTCTTGAATATAGAAGAGGGCTACCTTCAAATTGGGCCAGCAGAGTGTTGCAGAGACTACTTTGTCTTGTCTGTAACCATTGTGTTTGCCACACAGTTGGAACAGGTTTGTTTCCTTGCTATGTGTAGTGTTTAATAAGTACTGTCCTATGTTTGTATTTTCATCCACCCATGCCTTATTTTTACTCAAGATTTTTTATTTTCTTGTAGATTTCTTGCAATAAATAGCCTTGTCCCATATTGAAGTAATATACATTAATTTGAATTTTTAAACTTTACGTAGTGCTTATATGTCAAACTACAGATGAAAGATCAGAATTCTTTTGGAGCACTAAAATTGCATTACTTTAAATCATGCACGTTTATGAAATGTGTATTGAATATAGTATAAAAAGTGTGTGTGTGGATAATACCAGTCTTCAATGTGGTGCCCGTGTGCTGAAGTTCAAACAAGACAAAATATCTTTCAGATTCGTAAGATGTGTGAAGCAGTAGGGCCTATAGGTTGCCTAAGGGAAAGACTTAGATGCTTGGGTGAAGCGCTGTGTTAATGTGATTATTTTGGCTTTAGACCTCAGCTGCTGTGTTTATGCTATACTGTACCACACTGATACACCCTGTCTGATTTAAAAATATCAGTATGCCCAAGTTACTGTACAAGTCATGACTCCAGGCCAGTGCGATTTTAATTATCACTAACTCAGTGTATGATTAACTCTCCTCAGTCTTGTCATCTTTTTGGTTTTTTAGTGAAAACAATTTTCCATGTCAGAATTATAGGGTCCTGTGAAGTAAATTTACTGTGATCGCTGTGCAGTAGCTTGTGCCTTTTTAGGCATTGAACTCACAGTTGTAGTGGCTACAGGATGAAGTAGCTGTTGCTGGCTGTTCCAGTATTTCTTCTATAACTTGTGATCTAGTGTGCATTGTTTATTTGCACTATAAATATTTTTTGGAGTCATTGGTTACTTCTGAATATTTGTGCAGTGCTTGATACTATTGAATATATGATTTCAGTTATTGTCCCATTTTGCAAGTTATTGGTATGCTTGTGAAGTAAGATTTTCTTTAAATGAGTTTGAGTATTAATACAAAAACTTTCTTTTTATTTTATGTGTGTAATGCAAGGTAGGATTTAGGTCAGCTACTTAGCAGTTTGAGATCACTTTAAGCTCTTTAATTTCCAAGCTAATGCTTAAACATTATTGTAACTGTACATTAATGAAAGAGATACACTTTTCTTTTCTGCATCTTTTTTTAGTTAGTTTCTAGTACTGTGAAGCTTCCTGAACGACAGGCTGAGTTTTTTTTCTACTACTCATTGCTGGGACGTGATGTCATAAATGAACCTTTCACTGATTTAATTAATCCAAACTTTGAGCCCGAAAGAGCTTCAGTTCGAATACGTAGTACAGCTGATGTCCTTCAAGTTTATCTTCGTGCACAGTCAAAACTGCAGGTAAGCTGTTTCTTCTCAAATGTGAATGAAAATAAATAATGAAAATAAAAGAAATAACATGTGGCTCAAGCTGAAACTCAAAAGCATTTCTCTTTCCAAAACTAGATTGTATTACAGTGTTTTGTCTCAAAAATAAGTTGATTCTCTTGCTGATGTGACAGAAACCCTAGCAGTAAGTTTCCCAGCTTAGAAGGAGTACAACATTTTTAGTATAGTCACTATAGTAAGCTGGGCTACATGTCACGATAAAAGACATTGCTGAAACATGGTATTCCCAAAGAGCTGATGTTGCATTCTCAAGAGCTCTGAGCTCTGGGACCTGCTCTGCAATCAGACCATCTGCAGCCTACAGTCCTGCTTTGTGCCACCTGTGATAACCTCAGCCACACCAGCTGCTCAGGTCATTTGTGACTAAGTTCTAAAATCCCCAGTACTCTTTGTGAATAAAACAGNTTGCTTATCTTCAGCTATGCCTTTAAATGGGGGACATGGTTTAGTGATGGAGTTGGCAGTGTTAGGTTTATGGTTGGAGTCAGTGATCTTAAGAGTCATTTCCAACTGAAATGATTCTCTCATTCTAAATATTGGGTAGTGTCAAAACTGCTCATGGCAATCTCTGACTGGCTCATACTTAAGTCATTACTAAACAAGAGACTATTTGGTTGAGGGTGGTATAGATTTTCTAATAATGTAGCTGGTAAATAAGACTGTTAGTTATACAAAGTAAGTCTTGGATCTGGACCCTTTAAAAGTTATTTTTTCTTTAAACTTGTACATACCATTCTAGTTTTGTTATCCAGGTTAGTTTAAGAATGTTTCTGTAGAGGTCCTATATTGTTTCAGATTTTTTGTCTAACTTTAAATATTGTTCTAATGACAGTTTTTGGGAAAACATATGCAGTGATGTGTCTGGAATTTAATCTTAGTCTCTGGTTTTGAAACAAAGTATTTGATATAGTGTATATTATATACATGTACACAGATAATTACGTTTGCTTTCATCATGTTAAAGAATGACTTTTTGAACAAGAGTTGTCGTGAGGTCAGATCCACATCTTTGATTTAGTTTTCTTTCTCTGACTTCTCATTCAGTTCCTTAAAATTTAGGGTATACGTTCAGAGCACTGTATTCTAATCATTAATATTTAATACATTTTTTTTCCGAAAATCAAGACTTTAGTCATAAAAGGTGCTAGCTGCCAGACTTGAGGGGGGGGGTGTATATGTATATTGGGTATGATTGTATATATGTATATGTACATATATACGCACCTAGGTGTGTATATTGGCAGCTGACACCTTTTAGCATTAAAGTCTTCATTAAATATAATAAATAAGAAGGATCAGAATATAGTGTTCTGATCTGCTAAAACAGAACTGAAGTGACTTATAGGAAAAGAGCAGGTTGATGTGTAAGTTTCAAAGAGTAACTTTCGCAGAGTGAAATAATAAATTACTGTAGAGTGGGGGAGTTTTTTAAGATCTATCTCTTACTTAGGTGTATAAATACTAAGCTGCGGAAGGAAGAAAGAGTTGAGTCAAGTTTTGAAAAAGGAATAATGATTCTGACCAGGAATTAAGAACACAGTTACTTAATTCCAAAAATCCTTGATGTTTAAGTGGTGTCTAAATATATGCACAAAGGCTGAGCTTTCCAATAGCTTCTTTTTTTCCTTTACCTTGTGGTCATGCATTTTGTATGTCTGTACGTTAAGGGCAAGAAACTGCGCTGTGTTTAGAAGCCACAGACTATTGAATTTGTCCTCCAGAAGGGATGATATGACAGGCCCTCAGAAGGGCAGTGCTGTGATCTGCTACTGTGCTAGCACTGGGCAAATCCTGCCTGCTCGGTCCTGAAATTTCTTAGCTGTTCTTATACTCCTCAGAACACTTGTTCTCATCTTACAGGGACTAGACTAGGGATGATCATTTTGATCTATTATATTTACGCTACCTTTAATAGAGGGTGAACAGATGGTTCAAGTGGAAATGCACATGCCAGTTACTGTCTAGCCCTTTTGTATGTACACAGATCCATCTTTGCTGTGGGGACCAGTCTCTTGGAAGCACTGAAATGCTCCTGTCTGAACTACTGAAGGAAGGAAATGTGGAGACTGATCAACACCCTGTGGCAATCGAAAGAGCATTGGTCCTTGTTCCACCAAACAGAGCTAAACAGAAACTGCCACAGTTGCCTTTGAATATGGCTCCTACTGTTGGGGTATCTGTAATTCTGCAACGGGAGAGCTTGAGTGCCCAGGTATAGCTTACCCATTTATTGTTGGTTTAGACCCTGTTTCACAGTTTCGTGTTAAAAAATATTGGTATTTCTAAGTCCTATTTGACAGTTAAGTACATTAAAAAAAAAAATAATCTGAAAGAGTAAGTTGACTTATATGAGTAATCCTTTCACTGCTTCATTTTTCTATGTCAGAAAAATAATCTCAAACTATAAAGATGTTGTAGACAGAATTTTTCAATGCAAGCCATGATCAGTAAGAAAATTATGTCACTTCATTCAGTCTTCGATTCCCCTAAATGCTCCAACTGAACCTGAACAGCCACAGGCGGAAGTTCTTTCACCTGTTAGTGGAAAAACAGAGGGCCTGCAGCAGAGATCCCAGAATGTTCCGTCTCAAGCTGACCACTCTTCTTCAACAGAAGATGAAGCAACAGAAAGTGAAGTGGAAAGTCTAAAGTCTGAAAAAGGCATGAAACTAAAGGAAGAGGGTATGTGTTATATAATTTTTTCCCTAGTTCTCAAGTGTGGTATTGCATCATGTACTACTCATTTGTGGTAATAAATTTTAGGCAAGTAAGAATTATTTACTTAAAACAAACAACAGGAGGAGAATAAATGTTGTCATTTGCATATGGTGGTTGTTGAAAATACTTGGAAGAGCCAGATTGGGGATTTGGTGGTGTGTAGATTACAAGTGACATGGACAGTCACTGAAAAATAATACCAGAAATATTCGGAATTCCCTGAATTTGAGAACGAGAAGGCTCGGTACAATACCCATGAAGAAACTGACTTGCTCAATGAGGAGATGAAATGGCCAAATGTTCACGTTTGTTAAACAGGAAATCAGGGATAATGTGGGATTTCTGAAGACTTCCAAGGAATTCACTAAGTGGATAATAAATTGTGAAAACAGATGTTCATACTGTACAGATTCCTGGACAAAACCAAGGAACTGGGTTGTTTCTTTTTACATTATCTTTTTGTAGGCACTTGGTAGCATACACAGCCTTCTAAGACTTTCCTTGTTTTGGTTGTGATTTGAGGACTGGCTTGAGGAGAAGTCAAACAGGAACAGAGGAGAGAGAAATAAATACTATACTAAAGATAGAGTAAAGCTGAGAAGAGAGAATGTTAGTTTGCTAAACATTACCGAACATGCATCTTGTGAAGAGATGGTTTATGAATAAAACTAAATGATTCTTGAGCTAATGGTATTTGTATTACTGTTCTTCTGGGATTGCTTATAAAGATAGGCAGTTCGATATAGGAAAACCTGTGTCCTAGCACATGCTCTCAGGATTTGTCTGCTAATTCAGACAACTTTTCTCTTAATCCTAACTGATCTTACCTACCTAATCAAGGATTAAGTTCTTTATATGGAATGTATCAAGAAAAAGTATTATGAACCCAGCAGCTAGTTGGAGTCTGTGGTTAAGAAATGCAGGATTGTGCTTTTTCATTACTAGTAGTAATAATTTTATAACTCTGTTTTGTTAAGATGTAAAACATGTCTTTTCACATCTATCTTTCAGGGCCAGTGGCTGAGTCTTGCCAGGAGGCTAACAAACAGCATACTGAAGAGCTGTCAGATCTGCAGAATTCCAGTAATGCAAAATTTATCACACTTACTACCTTGAATGAAATTTGAATATAACAGCAACTTAAATGAATTTTAACGATAGGCTGCATGCAATTTTTGTTCTCTTGTCTGTGACAGCTTTAAACCTGTATTCAGCCGTTTCGTTGCACCAAGCAATCTAGTCACATTTTACCTGAATCGCTGAAAATTATTTCATTCCTCTGTTGTGCTAACTGGCTAATGTTGAAGTAGTATTGAATTTTTCTTTTTTTGTATTGTTATAGTTAATGCAAATAAAACACTCAAAAGCAAGCAGGATAAAAACAAAGTCAATGCTAGCAATGATGTATTTCTTTAAAAATTACAAAAATGGAAACATTTTAGATAATTATAAAGAGGATCAGAACAACTAACACAAAAGGAAGTTGAGTTCTCTGACAGTTTCTTAGCCTCTTTCTCTGCTTTACTGTCTTAAACGTTTTTTTGGAGGATACGTTTTGGAGATCTTGTCTGTAAAATTGTGGCTTGATCTTTTACTCTTTGAAGGCAGTATTGGATCCCAGTGTAAGTACTTGAGAAGCCTGGATGCAGTTGGACAGGCACTCACTGTAGCTTCTGCTTCCTAAATTATGAAATGGATGTCAGAGTAGGTGGGTTCTAATCAAAGGGCATAAGCACACATGCTTTACAGACCTAGCCGGAGCATTTTAATTTATTTCAATAGTTAAACCTAAGCTTGGACCAGTAGTTGATGCTGCTTTACGTGAGTGCTGTAATTGACCTGGTGCTCTGTTTTTCCGTTCCAAACTAAAGAGGTTAGTTAATTCAAAGCAAACTAAGTTACTATAAATTATTTTTTTGTAAGCCTACCTCTACCTGCGTGCCCTAAAGTTGGCTAGGAACAATTGTGTAAACTGCTGAAACAGAAGTCTTGCAGCATCCTTCTGAAGACTTTAATACTTTGAATCTTAGTCTAAACTTTTCTTCAGTGAGATAAACTTACATAACTTTGAAGAGTAAGTACATCTTCTCAAAAGGATTCTGTAATCTTTTTCCTTTTTTTAAAGTATATTGGAGTTTTGGTGCATTTTCTTTGGAAGCAGTAACTTAAAAATAGGGGGGCTGTTTTTCGTAGTATTAGGTTATATTACAAGGAATTGAAATCTCTTGGGGAAGCAACCTATCTGTACTTGCATTTTAAATGTGAGACCTATCTTTAATACATTTTGTTATTTGGGGCAGAACAAATTATTAAAAACGTGTACAAATTCTCTTTTGTGTTTTCAGCTGATAATGGTCCAGTAGCTGCATCTCAACCCAACCCTGTGGGTGCATCCAGTTCTTCTGAGCCTGTGTCAGCACAGAAAATTGTCATTCCAGCAGCCTCTCATCATTTTTGCTTTTCAATAGACTTACGAAGTATACGTGGCCTGGATGTTGGTGTTCCAATAAATTGCATTTTAAGGTATGATATATTTTTGTCGATATTACTATTGGTAATAACTGTCTTTCAATACAAAGCCTTCATAATCTAAACGATTTCTGGCAGTAGGCTTCCTGATGCCTTTTACTTTTATGGAGCTGATTTTCAGTAGCGAGATACTTTGGAATGTTCATCTGGCTCATCACTAAATGTAACACTTCACCTGCACTGTAATTTGTTGTAAATCTCACTTGAATATCTAAGCTCAGACAACAGGTCTGAGCTTAGTCACAGGTCATCATTCAGGCCTTAGAGGAAAAGGAGGATTACTTGTCTCCTTACTTTCTGGCTGCCTTTCCGGCTGACTGAAGGACTAATTTCTGTAGCTTTCCATGTCTCCACCAAAAACTTCTTGTAATGTTTTAGTAAGAGGCAGATCGCCCAGTTTGTGTGTGGGCAGCACAGAAAAGGAAGCGCATTCTAGTCTTAAAGTGAAGAACCAGTGTAGTAAATGCATCATTCTGAAAGGCAGTATCAGGGGGTTCTGATAGTCTTTGCATGGAAGAAGCAAAGCTTACTAGGGAGAAGTAGCATCTCTTGTTACATTAATTTGTGGAGGTACAAAAGAGATAAGCTTTTTGGATACATGAGTTTTGTGTCTGAAGCAAAAGTAGAAAAGTAGCAGTGATACTTTAGAACAATTGTGTAGAGATTAGTTTGTTACTGATGTCAACATGAAAGAAGAGTATGGGAGCATTTTTGGAGAATAAGCAGATGTTAGCGGAGAGGTGAATACTAAGTTGGAGGAATAAGAACTAAACAGTTGAAGGACCAATTAAAAGTAAGGGTGTTGAAACCAGTGTCTGTATGCAGATTGGGGTTTGGTTGGTTGTTTTTTTTTTAACATTGACTGTGAAGAGAGAAGCTGTCTTTTACTTCATTGTTTGGTTTTATTTTAGGTTTTCATTAGGATCAAGAGTTCATAGGTACAGGGATAATTTTGTGGTTTAAAAATAAAAATTCCTACTCATGGAATATTGCTTTTAGATGGCATATGTGAATTCAGTGGTTCATAGCGGTTTTTAGTTTGCCATCTAGTTTCCATTAGGGCCCTTTTGGTGCATGTGATGATACGTATCTCTAAATGGTGATTCAGTTTGAGAGGGTTGAATATTGTGACTGTGGAGGTGCATCTGCGTTTGCTTTGCATTTGTTGTTCTGACAGAGTTTGGTTCAATACAGTTTTAAGTGATCACCGGAAGGTCTATTTGTGTTAATAATTCAAGGAGTTTAAGCTTTGTTAGAACTAGGGTGAAAAGGTGGGTTTGGGGTGGAGGAGTGGAACATTTTAGAACACAACTAATACAGATTGCATCATTAATGGTTTTCTGTATAGTCTATATTATTAAATAGTATGTGGAAAACAACATACAATGGATGGACTTTTGTCACAAAAGCTTTTTCACAAAACATTCCAGAAATTAACTTGTTTCACAACAGTGACAACAAGTAGGTTTTGTTGTTTCATGCACTTCAGCTTTTACAGTCAATGATAGATATGGCAAGAAACTGAAGAGGAGAAACATCCAAACACAAATGCTAAGAAAAGTTACAGGGCAAAAATCTGCATTTTCACTGTAGATTGGGAGCGTTATTTTGTTCAGGTCTAAACAAGCTTTTTAAACAGTTCTGCACGTACAGTTGAAATATGGAATTTTATAAGTGGCAGCATTTGATGCAGCATTTGTTTTGTTAGTTACTTAGCTGACAGCTGGCATCATCAACTTGAGCAAAGTGAAGTTCAAGAGGTTCTTGGCCTTCCCTTTGTTGTAGTTTATCATACATTGAATTGTGCCAGTAGTGTAGTTTCAGGCCACATTGTAAATCATATTGGTAAAATGATTCAGCTTTCCTTTTAGTGAATTAAACTAAATTCTTCAAATGTGACTGAAATTTTCAAGTGCTTCTGATGCTGTGTACATGTATACTTAGTTATCAATTATTGCATGCTAGACCAGTCTTAGTTGTAAATATAGTTATAAATGTTCTCAAGTAGCAATCTACATCTCAATATAATATTCCTTTCTGTTTCTCTTCTCAATTTATTAAGATTCTGCAATTATTATGTAAAGATTAATTCATATGGTTGTGAACATATAGGTTATTAAAGCTTTATGTAAAAATAACAGCAAATATAAATGAAGCTGGATCAGTGCTGAAGTAAATATGAACGTATTTGAGAACTAAATTGTATTGTTGGATATACTGTGTAAATTTTGCTGACTTTAATACAAGTTGTGCTTCAGTGAAAGATGTCTAAACTGGTGTTCTTGTTGCAGAAGGCTTAAGAAAAAAGTATCTATTTATTAAATTATTTTATTATTTTTGTTACTATTTTTAGGTACTCATATCCATTTTTTGGCAGTGCAGCACCTATTATGACAAGCCCACCTGTAGAAGTCAGAAAGAACATGGAAGTCTTCCTTCCACAGTCCTACTGTGCATTTGACTTTGCAACTATACCTCATCAGCTTCAAGATACATTCTTCAGGTGATAACTTGCATTCTTTTTATCTTAATTACACTTTTTCTATTTTTTGTTATAAATGCAATCAAGTTCAAATTTTTTACTTAAGATCATCAGTTTGAGAACTTAGTAAAGAATCCAGGTGCCTAGTGCCAACAGATACTTAATACACTGCTCTTCCTGTTTCTCTATTACTTACATTTAAAATCAGGGACTCTAAAATTCTAGCTTATATCTATGGAGTACTTATGCAGGGATCGTTGCTTACAGCAACAAGTACTGTTGCTGTAACTTGTTAAATTAAAGGTTGATAGCATAGTTTTAACAATGCATTACTTCAAATGAAATAAATAGATAAGTTTTTTTATATTTCTTTTTAATACATGATGACTATCCGATATCTTTTTAAAACACAGCAAGTAGTACCTAGGAAGCTGAGTTCAGTGTTGAGGGCTGTGGCACAATTTTCCCAGTAGTGTCACCAGCTTTTGATAACTTAGTAAGATGTGGGATAAAGAATCATCAAAATAGTGATATTTTGCAAGAAGAGGTGGAGATCTATTCTATGAGTGGCAGTGACTAAAATTTATTTATAGGTATTTATAAATGAAGATGATCTTGGTCTGTTAAGATTATTCAGTCAGTCGCTGTCACTGCAGCATTGTTCTTTCTAATAATTGGAGAAAGGAATGATAATCTGACCAAAGTGAGTAAGTGATGGAGAAGATACAAAGTCAGTCAGTCTCATTCCTCTGTGAGTGAGAGGCAGTAAACCCATCTCGTTGTATGGCAGTTGTGACCATCACTGATTTGGGAAGTTACTTTTAGAACATGAGGCCTTTTTCCCAAATGAATAGGAATGCTTCCTCTTTCGTGTTGATGCCTGACACTAAAATCACTTTGTTTCAGATTACCTCTGCTGGTTGAATTGTGGCACAAGGATAAAACAGCTAAAGACTTACTTCTAGGTGTGGCGAGACTTCAGCTTTCAAATGTCTTGGCTTCGGAAAAAACTCGGTTCTTGGGTGGTAACGGTGAACAGTGCTGGCGTCAGACTTGTAATGAAACAGTCAGTGTCACAGAAGCACAAGGGTAAAGCTATTTTAAAAATACTTACTCTGTAGCAAGTTTTGAAGAATTGTTTGTTTAGTATTTTCCTGAAAAAGGACAAGCTCTTCCTGTTTACCTCTATGAATAGGTAAACAGGCTGCAGAGTACTGCAATATGGGGGTAGGAATAGGCATCCAAGAGATTAAAAGTTAAATTGCCACAAGCATATTGTGCAACCCCACACCACTACCAGAGTCATTGTAATAAACCTTTATGTAATCATGAACTTAGGTAAGCTTCACAGACAGATTAAAGGAATAAATATCTGGAAAAAATGTATTGGGGCAGTTTCCTGTGTACATTACTTAAGGGTTACAATAAGCTGCTGATATTGCAGAAAATAGTTAAGACTGTTTGTCCATAGTATGCTTTTAGATGCAACTGAGTTCAGTGGAAGTTAGGAGGACAGATATATCCATGGAGTGGAGAGGTTTCCTGTTTCGGGATTATACCTTGTGGTAGTAGCAGGGGTTTGAGCTTGTGTACATCAGAAGGAGCAGTGTTATTAGTTAATAACTAATAAGATAAATGTTCATTTACATAGAGGAGTGATGCTTTTTTATGTATATGAAGAACCTTAATTTATAGTTACATCTGTCCTGTGTCTTTGCTGAAGATGTGAACTGTGCTGGGAATCAGTGTCTAGACTCTCATCTTCTGTGTGATAATGGAACTTGATTACGCCTCTTGAAATAAATATAATTGCTATTAAGACTGAGGTCAGTTTTAAACCTCTAAGCCTACAGATAATTAAAACATTCTGTATTAGACACACAGGAAACTTCAGGTTACAAAGAGTAATATCCCCCCTCCTCCCAAATTGATCTCTAACTTTCTTTTAACTTTCTTTGTGTGAAAGCCAGCATGGCCTGATTCTGTGGAGGGTTACTTTATGATCTCACTATACATTAAGGTTCAGTTTCACCAGTAATAAGCTTGTTAAAATAAAATCTGGTTTTGCATAAAACTTAATAGCCACTAGGTGGCATTCTCAAAATGTAATCAGCTCTGCATTTTGCTGTGCTGATACCTTTCTAGCTTTGGTCTTGGTGCTGTAAAGTTCTTTTTACACTGATGTGTTAAACTGACTTAATTATTCAGACTTCTAAGGTCCACTACCTTGCATCTTATTTGTTTTTTAATCAGTGACTGATAGAAAGCTGTAAGAATTTAATGCAGTAATTTATGTTAACTTATGTGAGGTACAAATGTTTGTTTCTTCCCCCCCCTCCCCTTGCAAATAATTGCATAGAAGATAGCACCTTTGTAAAGGTATTTCAATGTTGTCTTTTTATATTTGCTGGAAGAGAATTTCTGTGAAAACTACAACCATGGTTAATTCCTGCAACCTTTTGTTATCAATTGCTTGATACCTAATTCTGCAGCTTCCAGGCTTCAAGTGATTGTGTAACTAATGAGAGTTTTGTTTCTGACCAAGTACAGGTCTAGACTGCAGTGTACTTTCATGTTAGACTAAGTGATAACTTTGTTACATGATTTATGCAGATTCCTTCTCTAATGTCTTTCTGTGCAGAAAACTACCTTTGCTTACTACATTTTGTCCACTATTAGACATGAGACAGCCAGAGACCCTGTTCTACCTAAGCAGAAACTGCAACTAATTTCAGATTGATTTATTAAAATATCTGTTATCTAGATGCTTTTTTATTATACAAAAGCAGGTATATATTTAACCTCTAAGTGCATTTAAAGTTGTGAGTTTTCAGTGCTGAAGCTTCCAGAAATGTGTTTTTCAGTAATCCCAGGATGGCTTACCACACATGATATGCTAAGTGACTGTGGATAACTAGAAAGTTACTGCTAACACTTAAAAAAGCAAAACTGATGAAATTCATGGAGTATCTTAGACGAAGTCAGCAGCAATACCTGTATTCAACAGGTATATTTGTTAGAAAGACTTAAGACTGCAGGTATAATTTTGGATCATTCTTTTGTTGCAGGGATGTGTTGATTCTAGTAAGATAAGTGGGTTCCCAATGACAAGTTATCTGTTGAAGTCAGAAAGCTTACTGTACATGGATAAAGCAGTCCCTAAATTAAAACAATATACATGGGAAAGCATCTTTGGGCTGTCATATAGGCAACTGTTTAGAGACTCAAGCTTACACAGAGCCTTTTAGCACTTCAGCTTTGCTGTTTTGTGTGTTGTCTTACAACTCACTCTCTGTATTTTTGAGACAGTTTTCATTAAAATAACATTTTAATGCCATTTATAGGTCAGGCAACAGAATAGCAGAGCTTTCGTATGCTATCACTTTGGAAGACTACGGGCTTGTGAAAATGCAAGAAGTTCTGGTGTCAGATTCTTCTCAAGTAAATTTTACATAATTATTATCCTTATTCCTTCAACACTTCTTTGAAAAGTTGGGTTTCCAGTTAAAAATCCATTATTATTATATCAGTGTGTAGGTGCTGGTCAACAACAGCATGTCCCTCACGCTCAGCCTTGTTGTGCCCCAGACGACCATCCAGAACCTCGAGAAACGCTTGAATACAAAGCAGCACTGGAGTTAGAAATGTGGAAGGAAATGCAAGAGGACATTTTTGAAAATCAGGTTTTTAGTCTTTCTATTAATTTCCTAAACTGCATGACTGCTACAGAAGCTTTAGCAGAATTGGTGAGAGGAATATTGACTGCATGTTTCTTAAACTTTGCCACTGTTTCAAATAAGAACTAAATTTTGCTCATCTAGAATATAAAAACTTCAGATGTACACAAGTATCTTCCATACTTTTAAGGAATAAGTAAATTATTTTCTGCTAAGTGACTGAAGTAAGTACTAGGTAGTGAAATACAGAATACCCCCTTCACAATTTTCCCTTACTGTTTATGAAGTGCAGTAGATACTGAAGATACAGATTATTGGTGTTAAATATTAACACTGCATTTCTTTATCCTCTTGTCAAAATCCATTGCTGTGTTTCTATTCTAGAAGTCATTCTAGGTGTTCTTAGAGTCACATACTTCTTTATAAAAGATACTGAGAATCTAGTGTCCTAACTTCTTAGGATATTTTTCTGAAACTTGGGCTTACTTTGCATTTTATACTTAAGGGTAAGAAATATCTTTCATTGTCAGAATCATACCTGGAGTTAAATATGTCAGTGTACAAAAAGTAGTTTACAATTCTTTTACTTCAAAGCTTAGTTCTGCTAGTACTCTCTCCTTTAGAGTTGCACTTCCAAAAAGTTTCATTTGGTTTTCTGGTTTGGAGGTTTTCTTCCTTTTTTTTTTTGCCTTTAAAAGCTTAAAAAGAAGGAAATGGCCCATATGCAGGCACTTGCAGAAGAATGGAAGAAAAGAGATATAGAGAGAGAAGTATTAGTTAAGAAAAAGGTAAGGAAACTTGTTCTTATACTTGCTGAAAGTCTCATTATAAATGTCATCATTATAAAATTTGACAAGATATTTACTAACTATTAAGGGACTGTGATTAATCTTTATGCCTACTGGTATGCATGCATCTAGTCTACAACTATGCAGAAAATTAAAAGTAGTCCTTAATCATAGAATACTTGTTAGAAATCCTTTAGGTTAACTTACTATCTTTGGGAGCTTTTTAACTTTAATTGCCTTTCACTTGCCTGGTCAGAAAGCACTCGTACAGCCTGGCTGTGCATAATAACCCCTTAGCCTTTATTGTATTGGATTGAAAGGCTCTTCATTGTGATTTCTTCCTTAGGAGCTTGAGATTTTTTTTATATGTAAATTTCCAAACAAAAATTGTTAATATTTTATAACATAGCAGGAGTAAATTCTTTGTCTGCCTAAACCATATTTTTATTGCAAGAAAAAAATGCTTTTTTTTGGTTCTTTTAGGTAGCCGAATACACTGTTTTGGAAGAACAACTTCAGAAAATCCTGAGAGATCTAGAGAAACGAGAACGTCAGCTTTTTAGTGCTGAATCAGAGGTAAAAAGTGTTTGTTCATTTTAAACAGTGCTATTGCATATTTCTAAAGGTTTGAGTTTTCATATAGAGACAATTGTGACCTGTGTATAAGAACTGAAATAGCAGCGTTCATACTGATACATAGAGGAGCCCTAATAACTTTTTTGTTTTTTAAGTTTTGTTACAACTACACTTTTTTACTGAAATGGAAATTCAGTTAACTTTTAAATGACTTGCTAGAAATACAGAACTGTAAATTTTCTATTCTTAACAGAATTAGAGTGTCAGTGGAGACAATTATATACCATTATCATATCTCAATCTTAAGTTTAGTAGTGTCAGGTGCACATCGTACATGTGTACAGGAGTGCCTTACTTAAAGAGTAATTGCTAGATTAACCGTTGAAATAGGAAACAGTGACAAGGAGAGCTGGGAGAAACAGCAATTGTGCGGGTCCTGTTATCCAGCAATTTGACAGAATTGCTATTTCATTATGTATTTTTTTTATAGTGACAGGGCCAAAGAACATGCAGGAGAAACCAGTAGCTGCCATTGTTTCTAGATCTCAGTGAACACCCCCAAGATGAGGAAATGGGGTGTGAGTCCTCAGGGAAGCCAGTCGTATGAAAAGAGAAAGAAAGAAAATAAACTTCCTATTTTTGTACTTCAGAACAAACTCACAATTATGTAGGTGTCCTGGTTTGCGGTAAAACAGTAGGTAAACTGCTGTGGTGATTTAGTAGTCCAGCAAAAACTACCTGTTTCCTCCTGTAGCTCAGATTAATCTTTTTATCATAGGAATCCCTCCTGTGCTTGTGAAAAAAGTTAAAGCTCCCAACACAGGGACTGGCTGGTTGAGGCTGTGTCTATACCCCTCAAAATGCAGTTTGTGCTGCAAATAGTGCCTGACTTTACCTTCAACATCTACGCAAAAAATCTGGTGATTAGGTTTCGCTGAATGCATTTCAGTCTGAGTTAAAGTATTTATTTTGAATCTCATACATGTTTGTCTCAAAACTTGCTCTAAATTTAGTGAGATTCTGACCTGAGGGTGTAGAGATAATAAAAATCGGTGGATTACAAAAGCGTCTAGACAAAATGATGTAGGGTTCATTTAACTATTGCACAGTTTGAGAAATGGGTTGTTTGGAGAGGTTTCTATTCAGCTAGCAGTTATCTAGGCCAGTTACATCTCTCCAGAAAGTTCAAACATGTCAAGGACTGTTTTCCTGTTTAGCTCAATGAGAAATTCTCTCAATATGCTCAGTTCGAAGAGTGCAGTCTTAGTGATCTAAAGGTATCTTGGCTGTAGCTGTGACTTTACTGTTTCTGCAGTGAAGAGGTATATTTAGCTTTTTAGTTTGCAGTAGAAAGGTGCATATGGGATTGCTAAAGGCAAATTTTATGTAGAAAGGACAATACGAGATAGCTCCGTATTTACAGTTGCCAAGCAAGAGTATATTTGTAGCCCAAATATAGTAATTTGCAGGTCGTTAGTCAAACTGAAAGCCAATAAAAGAGTATATAGCAAACATGTAGATAACAATGGAATTTCTATTGTTTAATTTCTAAAATGGATAACTCTTTTTTTCTTTCATGAATAGTAGTAACAGTTGTAAGAAGGGCTCTTAAAATAAAGCACCTATGGATTAATATAAATGTTTTACTCTTAAGCTCCAAGGACTGAAGAAGGAGTTGCTAACAGAGCATGAACGAAATCTGCAGGAGCTACAGGATTCTGTACGGCGAGCCAGAGAAGAACGTGAACACCAGGTTGAGCTAGAAAGGTCAAAAATCAAACAGCTGGAAGAAGACAAGCTTCGCTTACAGCAGCAGGTAAGTACACTTAAATTTTCTGCCTCAACCATTTACTTATTTAAGTAAGCATTTTTTTAAAATAAGTATAGCAAGTTGAGCAATGGTTTTGAGGCAAGCGCATTCTGGCAACTTTATAATAAACACTTCATCTCCATTGTTTGGTGAGCTACATGCTGGGATCCATCTCTGTCAGTCTTGCTTAGTAGTAGGGCCAGTTCGCAATGCAGTGGTTATAGCTTTTCTTTTTTTCAACACTAAAAATCAAACATGCACTACATCAAGCATCCATTGCATGTAGAATCTGAACAGCAGTATACATTTCAGTAACTTAATAGATTGTTAGCAATTAACATCTAGCAAAACATCTAGGTAGCTTGACTATGCAGTTTGCTTTATTCTTCCATTGCAAAAGAGTATTTCTATTATCCTTGGGGTAGTGGAGGAGGAATTTTCTTGCTATTTTGGTCTTCTGTTCTGAAAATAGTTTCATTAAACCAAGAAAATTTAGACCATTCTTTTGTCCTGTAAGCTAGTTTTGCACTAACCACAAGGCTAGTCTAGCTATTTTTCTTGACTGTTAAAGCATACTGTAAAATTTTAAAAGTTAGTACTAGGGTTTTTGAGCACTTGCAATATTACACACTTAATTTGTTGTTAAGTAGATTAAATCTTAGTAATGTGTGTTTTTCAAAGTACTTAGTTTATGTAGATGAACTACTTGCTTTGGTGCTTTTCATGTCTGATGTGTGATAGTGATAATCCAACAACAGATTTGACTAATTGAAGAACTGTATCAGCCAAAGGCATATTTTTGCATTAGAGTTGTGCTGGGATTTTGGTTTTTTTTCAGTTTAGTATTAAACACTTATTAACCTACTTCTTTTCACATCGGCATGTTAACCACAGTACAGTGAATTTGTTAAATATAGCTAATACAAAAAGTGCTGCTAATCTAGAAGATGCTAATCTTGGCTATGCTACTGAGCAATCATTGAACTGAAATAAGCAGTTTCAAACTGCAGAATGCAATCCACTTCAAAGTGAGAAGTGCATCACTTCTGCATCATAGATGTGTTGTTGGCAGCTACTGTTGCATCTGTCCAGACAAGATAGCCAGTAGTTGCTCAGGCTTAAGCAGCCAAATGCCACCACCTAGGAGTCATCTTCAAAATTCATTCTTTTTTCTCCCACTGACTCTTTTTAGCTAGGTTGCAATACCATCACAATCACTTTATTTTTCCTATTTAGAACAGACATACTGTATCAGACCAAAGATCCAGTTAGCTCAGCATTCTGTTGCAGTAATGGTTGGATGTAAAGGGTAAGAAAATAAGAAACGGGACAATAAGAAAATACAATTTTGGTATATCCAGCAATACTATTAAGAGTTACACGTATCCTCAGCCAGTGCCAGCATTTCATATTTACTAGCCATCAGTGAAAGTATTCTTCATGAACTTATCTGATGCCTTTGAAAAAATATTTCTATTTTTAGCATTGCAATATCCTGTGGCAGTGAGTTGTAATATTTTAATTACGTGTTGTGTACTGAAAAATTGTTCATTTTAAACTTGTTGCTTAATAATTATGAAGAATCCTTTAGTGCCTGTGCTACATACCATTCCTTATTGCATAGGTGTCTGTCATACAGTCTTACAGTCTCTCTTCCAAACACAAGCCCTGCTATGTTTTTTGTCTTGCTTTGTATGAAGGCCATTCCTTCCTGCTAATCATCCTGGCTGTCTTTCTCTGTGTTGTTCCTGCTGTTTTGAATTTCTCTCATGCCTCAATATGAGGTGTTATATATGATGGTTGTTACTGCTTGTTCTGCATAAGACAACCTTTTTTGCTCGGGGTGGGGTGTAGAATGTTGCAGCGTAAATTGTAATAGTTCTGAACAATATGCTTTGACTTGTTACTTACCTTTTAAGGAGATGTCAGTCCACAATTTTCATACTTGAATTGTGCAGTTCTCTAAAAGTCTACGTTGTTTGAAGGTAAACCCCACTATGTGCAAGAGAAGATCCTTGAAGCATCCACCTAGAAGAACATCACTCTTACTTCCTGAAAGCTGTGCTTTACTTGTATGATTTGTGCAGTTCCCTGACAGTCCACAACCTAAGGTCTCATGACAAATTCAATTTTTGAAACTGTTTTCAGAACCAAACAAGAAATGAAACAGTATTGTAGAAGTTCTAGGGACTTTTCATAGCTGAAGAAATTAGTTACTGTTTTCATCAGCATCATGTCTGTATCTCTGCTGTAAAAACAAATCGGTAAAAATGGAAAAGTGACAAACAACAGTATCTTTTGTCAAAGTTGGCTATTGTGGTTATATGTGAAAGGTAAATGCAGTGAACTGCACTTTTATATGGATCCTTAGGAAGCATCTTTGCTTTCTTACATCAATTCTATAAAAATAATAGCTGCAAAAAGTGAAATTCTGGAAGAAAAATAAATGTGACCCAATTAGGAGATCCAAAGAATTAAAATATTGATGTAGAAGATTGAAGAAGCTGTAGGCTTTGAAACAGAAATGAATTCTCTGAAGCATTTTCACGTAGTATTCTAAACTGTTGGATACAATTCATGGAAATACTTGCATTACCTAGTTGGACATAAATACAAGTGCAGCATTTGGGATCATATTCTGTGATGGAATATGTCAGTTCTGTCAGGTGTATTAAGGTATTTATAGTTGAATAAGATTTAACAGAAGAATGTAAGCTGCTCTTACAAAACATAAAAAATTCTTAATATTTTTAATATGATATAATAAAGTTAAACATTTGACTTAGTTTCTTTGTAGCAAAGTAATTGTGTATTGGCATCATTTTTTAAATTACCAACTTTAAGATGAAAAGCAAAGCTTTCTCTTCATAAAATCTTCATGAAACTGCAGAAGTACACAGTGAGGGCAGAGGTACATAGCATTAAGTCGTTAGTCACTGAAGTCTTTCTACTTCAGCCTTTCTTCTAAATCATTATTTGGCTGTACAAAGTATTAGTTGTTTCCTCTTCCAAACATTCCTAAACAAGTTATGCTGGTGAAATTGAGTAAGTAATAAAACTTCATATAGTAGATAACACTGTTGGCTTTCTTTAAAAGATGTGTGTAAATCTAAATAGTTTTGTTTTGTGTTTCTTCTGCAAGTCACTTTAGAAATGTGAACAGCCGTGTTTATAAATCTTGATCTTCTGTATATGAGGGCAGACTTGTTTGTTCTTTCCAGTTCTGAGCAAAGATCCTCTTTTAAATTCTTCCTATTAAAACCTTGCTGTATGCCATCATCAAGAAGTCATTAATTATGAATATGTAGCTTTCAGTGTCTGTTTTATATCAGATAATTGTCAGTAAGATGTTTGTTACTGAAGAATTGCTTAAGTTCTGTAACCTAATATCTTTATCTTTAATGTAGCTTTATGAAGCAGAAAATAAGCATAAAATTTTGGAGAAGGAGTTCCAGCAATACAAAGAACAGCAAAGTAGCAAACCAGAAATCCAGCTACAATCAGAAATAAATCTTCTCACTTTAGAAAAGGTATCTTGGATTTTTCTAGTCTTTAAAAACTGTCACAATGGTCCGCTCACTGATAAGGGAGATGTAGAATAATCTTGCGTGATAAACTGGTTAACTTGTCCATTTTGTTTTACTTCTTCCAACAATTTCTTCAGACTTTAAATATTCAGACTCAAATAAGGCCAACAGTGGCCTTACTTCTATAGAGGAAGCAGTAGTGTTAGAGGCTAAGGCAGGAAAAAACTTAACCTGTATATTTAAATTGCTGCCATCAAGATTTCTGCTGGGGACTCTGAGCATTTTGTTTATAAAACTAAATAAAGATGAAGATTTTTGTCAGGATTAATTTAGACTGGTATTCCATTATGTGCATTGTTTTTTTATGAAGTATTTCTGAAAATAGATCGTGTTACTTATCAGTGGAATGGAATCACTGTCATAAGTTGATTTCTTAGAAACCATACATACCTTCAGTAGAGGATATTTTCCTTAATTAAAACCACAGATATGGGCATTTTATGATCAGAATTATTGTGAGGTTTGAGTCAAATTGTTGACTGAATAAGCTGAAAAAAATTGGACCAGGCTTCTTGACACAAAATGCACTCACAGTTATATGGTCAGTCTGCATATTACTGTGTGCTTGAATAACTTCTAATAATGCAAGCAAATGATTCAAAATATGTTTCTGTCTCTACAGACTTTTTAAACCCTTAGCTTAAATATTTTTAGATTTCCTATTTTTGTTAGGTAAAAAAAAATCAGTGCTTTAAGATCTTCACAAATGTAATGGTAAATAACTTTTGTATGATTAAAAGAAAATATCACTGCCTCAGAGCTGTTAATTAAAAATGCTTAATTTTTTAGGTTAGTGTTGTGCGTGCTTCATGACTGTTTTCATTTGCCTTTTAATACTAAACTTTTTTTTGCACATAATGCAATCAGCTTTTAGTGTGTAACATTTTGTAAAGATTTATTTAGATAGTAAGATCAAAGATTCACACTAGATACATAGATTTTTAAAGAGTGGTTTGAATAGATGTCTGTTTCAGAGAAAAGAGTGTAGCATGTATCTTCCATCAGCTGCAGGAAAGAAAAAAAGTCAAACACCTTTTAAAGGCAAGATTTATCCATCAGTGTTACTGTTAAATTAGTGCTTATAACCTTACTTTGGGGAAAAAAGGGGGGGGAGGGGATTGCTAATTTGAGAATCTTATATTTAAAGGTTACATCAGCAAATTTAGTGCTAAAAACTAATCTTTTTCTTTTTGTATAGACAGCTATCCAATAAAAATAAGGCTATATTTTAAACAAGAAAATGTTCATGTGCCATAATATTTACGTTATATTATATAACAGCTTTAGATGATGTTGTATGTTACTCTACATAAACACTTTTCTTAAACCAGACCCTTTGTATATATACATCTTTCAGTGATTGTTACTGCTGTTATTGCTTCAGCTGATATGATTTTAATTGCTTTTAGGGTGAACTTGAAAGAAAGTTAGAGTCAGCTACCAAGTCAAAGCTCCACTACAAACAACAATGGACAAGGTCTTTCAAAGAACTTGCAAGGTTTAAGGAGGTATGCAGGTTTTCTTTTGTCATATAAGACAACCATGTTAATGTAGTGTTGGAAGCTACTTAGTAATTACTGTTAACTACTATCAGTTTTCATTTTATTAGTGTTTGTCTTTGTAAAAATCGTAGCTCGGAGCTTTAATTTTGCAAAAGTGAAAACAGCAAAACTGGTTTGAATTTGACATTGAACTCAGGAAAGACCAAGGCTCAGGTCTGCAAAGAGGGTTGGCATAGCTGAAAGCAGGTGTGATTCAAAACAAAGTTCTATTAATTTCACTCCCAATAATGCTCAGTCAGCACTTCCAGAGAAAATATTTTGTTCCTGTCCCAACCATCTTGGTCAGTTACAGTCTGACCTGTTGTGTATTTTAATTGTAATATGGAGAGTAAAGATAAGAAACAAGTCTTAGCTTTTAGAAACATGGTTTAAGGTTTGCTGAATGCTGTAAAATGAAGCAAAATTGCAGAAAAATTCAACTGGAAGTGAATCTTTCTCCTGCTTTTGAAAATCCTAATCTCACGCTAATGTGGCATGGTTTCTTACTGCTGTCTTTTAACAGAGCTCGTGTGTATATATATAGTCATACACATGACTCAAAAGTACTCTGTTCAGACCTGCAGGAGTAGCAGCTTCATCCTCAATGAATCTATGTGCCTCTGGGGTTGTTTTTGTCATCACCTGTCTTGCATGAATTATGGTAAATATTAGCAAAACAGTATACTTAATGGCAAGCATTTCCATTGGCCTTGACAAACAAATCAGTAAATCATTAATCCCCGTTACTGAAGAAACCTTGACACAGACATAAAGCTTTAGAATTCAAGTTTAGTAAATGGTTTTTATTACCTGTATTCACACCTACGTCCTGCTTGAGAAAGTGTTTTGTTTTGGTTTGGTTTTTTTAAGGATCATAGTTCCTACTTCATTCTTACTGCTAGAGTATTCAGTTTTTGGAGAGTTAGAAGCTAAGCCCACTCTCTCCTAACTGGTAATGACCTTTTTTAATCTGTATTTATCTTTGAAGAGAGTAAATGTGCTATATAATCACTATTCATAATTAACTCATCTTTAATTGCTGTCTTCAAATTGGTCCTTCTTTGCCTAGTGATAAAAGGAGACATGAATTCTCCAGTTTCTGAAACATCTATGCTCGACAAGATGACAGAAGGAAGACTATAAATCTTATCTCTCTGATTAAGTTTTCTTCAGCAGCCATAAAATGTCCAGGCTATTTTTTTCTTACTGACATAATTAAAAATTCTTGTAGAATAAAACAGAAGATTTTTGCTTACCAGATTAACACTAGTGTATATCACTAAGGTTTTTATTATAAATTTTGTCACTGTAGACCTGACAATATGAATTTAGTAACATATATAGATGGCTTCAGGTGATGCTTTTGCTAAAAGTCTGAACCGTAAAATAAGTTGGCATGTACAGTGAATTATGCTACGTAAAACTTTTCTGCTACAGAACAAACCCTTTCAAAGTAGCTTCTTGTGGCTTTTATACTCCTGTGCTTCATCTTATACTTAGTCTATTGATAAAGGATTTAAGTGACTTTAAAGAAACAAATAAAAGTTGAAGCAGAGCTGATAAAAAACCATTTACTGTGTTTTAAATATAAATTTGGAAACTGTTGCTTCAGGAATTCTAGATTTGCTTTAGTTCAGATGATTTGTGCAATTGTGCATAGTTTGACCAATTTCTTGTTTAAATTGGATTAGAACCATGTTAATTTTGCATTGCCTCTGGTGAATAGCCACAGGGCTGTAATCTTTGCCAGTAATTTGTCACACCAAAGCTCTCTAGAGAACTATACAAAACATTTGTGTAGTGAGGATTAGACGCTGAAAGCCATATCTTAGATTGTTAATAAATGTTAATGACAAAACCCAGCTGGTAAGTCTTGGAAATGAGATCTAATGCTTTGTGCCCATTGCCAAAAAAATGTTTAAACAGAGATTTCCATTACTCAAAGGTGACCTAGTACAGTCAATTTGTGAATTAAAGAAGCATAATCTACAGGCTAAGCATTTAGTAAAATGCTCTTCTGATTTGCAACCATAAAAGTCAATGTTTCCTTAATTAAAATGTTTCCTTTTACTTTGGAACTAGTTCTTAGCACACATATGTGATGGTTTTATGTTTTGCAGAATATGAGATATGCAGTACATAACATAGAAAAGTATGGGACTGTTAATAGAAAATGCTCTAAGCTTCTCCATGTCTAGGATTTTGAATGCTAAGTACCGTGCCAGTGGTAACCAAAAAAAGATCTAAAGTACATGAGGACACATATACGTTATGCTTACCTGTGCTTAACAAAATACAGAAGTTAGCTGAATTTAAACACAGTTTGTAAAGCTGGGTGAAAATAGACTTCGCCCAGCTTACTTTTCTTCCCTCTTTGTTACTTAGTGAAAGTCTGTGTTAATACTTCATTTATTATACTCCTGTTCAGTTTTATGAAGACAAAAATGTCAACAAGTTAGCTATATATCTATGCACCCAGGTAGATTTTATCATTTCCAGAGGTTTCAAAAAATGTGTTTCAAAGTTTGCTGACTGAGAGATCTCATTACCACACAAATAAGACTTCCATAGTTTTTATGTATGTGAGCATTACTTCTGAGAGCAGTCAAACCATTTACACAGAACTGCATACGTACTTACAGAGATCTTAAGTGCTAAATTCAGAACCTGTCAGAGTGCAAGAAACAATGCCAGCTTTGATTTTTATTTTGATACAGAAGTGTAATTTCTCAGCTGTTGATAATCTCTATTGTAATCTAGTAAACCAAAATCTCAAAATGTATGTGCATACATTATCTAGTGTTCTGGGAGAAATATTTAAGTCTTTTAATGTGTGTTTGCCCTACAGATCTGTTAAAACCAGCACTCGTGTTTGTTTAAAACAACATAGATTGTCTTGGCTGGCTGACATTCACTCTGTCTCATCCAGTGTCTTGCTTATCCAGTCAGTAATTAATTTGATTAATTTATAAGTAATTTAGCCAAGGATGGGATGTAAATCTTTGTTTAAAAAAAAAAGCACACAAAAAAAACAGTTGGAGGTCCAAGTCTTGGTTAAAAACTGTGTCTTGAAACCATCCAGGCCCTCCTACTGACTTGTCAGCTCTGGGTTATTTTCAGAAAACTTTACTTGAGTTCCTTAGCTTCAATCGTAAGTTTTTCCCACAGACTTACATGGTATGTGTGAGTGGGAGAGTGAATAGTGGCTGCTATTTAGCCATTGTTTAGTCTAGTGTATGTATGTTTACATCTCCCTTTTGGATTTATAGGCAGCTATGGCAAAATAAAGATTGTGCTTCCTTGATTGAAGAGCCTCTTAACTAGAGCACCTGGCGGCATGCAGGGATTCTTTTATGATCTGATTATAATTGAAATTTTGAGGGTTTTTTATTACTGGCTAATTTTTATTTAATGCTGATATTCCTGTAGTACCATAGGTTTCAAAACATGATTGAAGTTGCCACCATGCGAGCTCCTAAAACAGTATTCCATGTCTTAAGCACTACATTAGAGATGCAAAGTAATGAAGGAAAGTGGTAAAACATTGAAGCAAATGATCTGGTAACTAGTATGTGACTTTGCATTGGATTTATTTTGTTTATGGGATTGTAAGAGGAGGATGGCAAAATACCAAATTAAGAAGAGAAAGAAATACCGGTGATGTTTCGCTGAGGGGGGGAGGGGGAAAAGGAAAGAAAATGAGCAAAAGGAATAGCATGACTAGCAGTGCTGAGAAAGTAGTGGAGGAGAAGGTACCTAGGCTAACTGAGAGTGTATTGCAAAAATAATTTTCAAAGTAATCTGCATATGATACTCCTGGTTCATCTGTGGCTGCCTCACTGTGGGATAATGGCTGACATTAATTAGGTGGTGATGCAAGAGTGAAGTTTCTAAGTGTTCTGACTTTCTAGTGGGCCATAATTATTGTCTATCTACAAAGTTGCCTTAGTACAGCAGCTGATGATTCCAGAGTATTTCCTTACCTGAAATTTAAAAATGCAAAATTCTACAAGTTTAAAAATTCTTACAGTTCTTACTAAGGCTTAAAACAGCCTGACTGGATGCAATAAGCAACTGGGAATAAATCTGAAATGTTCCTAATTTCAGTATATATTATAGGTGCATATTCTCTGGGAACATAAAGTGTCAAAGTCTTGACTGAAAATTTTAAGGGTGTGTGTATCTATGTATAAACTTGTGTGCACTGAGGTACATTTAAAAATACTTCGTATCCAGTTATGACTTAGTTTTTAAGTATACACAGAATAGAATGAAGATGTTACAAGTGAGTTCAGAAATACTGGACTTTGCTTTATTAGTACCATAAATACTCAGAAGTGTTTTATTAATACTGTTTTTTTCATTTTGGAAGATCTCACAGTAAATTCTGCTACATTTCAAGTACTACTATGCAGTAGCATTTGATTCCTTCTCTGGTTTAAAAAAAAAAAGTGCTTGTTGCCCAATGGATTGTTAAACTGTGATGGATAAGTGGATTTAATACCTGAATGTCTTGGATAAAGTGCACCAGTTTCATCACTGGCGAAAAAGAAATCCTTCCTTCTGTCTTATGTCTTTTTATGGACCCTCAACACAGAATTGTATATAAATTCATTCAAAGTCAGCATGCCTCACTTCTTATCAAACAACTGTAAATTCTTTGCCATCTTCTTGTATTGATGTATTATTAGGAAATGGATTTCTTTTGCTCTGGTATGAATGGTATACATAGAGCAAGTTTGCTGTTATGCACCCTACAAATTGTTATGACAGACTTTTAAAGGAGTCGAAGACTAATGTTGGGAAAGACATTTGAAAATCAGTATGAAGTGTGTAACTTAAATTACATACAGGATCCATCACAAATGAATCTACAAAATCCCTTCTCACTTGCATTCATGTCTTTTTTCCAAGTTGGACTGTCTTAAACTGAATGCTAGGGAAATCTTGCCTCAGAAAATGTTGATTTTTTGTTTTTTTAAATTTAATATTATTGTGTTTAAATGTGTTTATTCAGGGTCATGACATGTCACGCTACAGAAATTCTTGACTTCACTGTTACAGAACTAAAATTAATCTTGTCTTTTCCCTCACCCCTCCCAAACAAGGAAATGCCAAATATTTGTCATATTTACATCACAATTGTATTAGTAATAAAATTAAATTTCTAATCACATTTATCTGAAAGGAAGTCCTACCCAACATTAACTTGGAGACAAAATGTACTGGTAAGAGTTTTTCTCCTCTATGGAGAACAGGAGAATTTAGCACTCTCTATATTCAAACTTACTTCCCTACAAATCTAGGAATATTATCGTCATAGAATCATAGAATGGTTTAGGTTGGAAGGCACCTTGAAGATCGTCTGGTTCCACCCGCCCTGCCATGGGCAGGGACACCTTCCACTAGACCAGGTTGCTCAAAGCCCCATCCAGCCTGGCTTTCAACATCTCCAGGGATGGAGCTTCCACAACTTCTCTGGGCAACCTGTGCCAGTGTCATGAACCTAAGCAATGAGCATGCTCACTATGACACTGATTATTTAAAAAAAAAAATTCATAGACATTTTTTACCAGAGAAAACATAAAGGAACAAGAACTGAGCAAAGGATTCTTCAGGAAAGCCTTGCTTTTCCTACATCTCTCCTTTGCTTTTGCATCATTCTCTTTTGTCCTTTTCTTGGTTTCATTAAACATCACTAAAGATGTTTCTTAATCAAAATACCTTATGATTCTGAAACGAACTAGTTCAGTGAGGGCATAAAAGGACCAAGATATTAAATGAGACCCCTTCTGATCAATAGGAAAGCATTAGGAATCTTCTGTCTTCTTCCTGGTGTGATTGAGCTTTGGACTTTGTTCTGTTAACCTTCAGTATATGTACTTCTAATGTATACTTTTCTTTCAGTGTGTTTCAAATGCCTTTTTTGCTATCAGATTGCCATTGTGAGCATGTTGCTGATATGTTGAAGTCTTGCTGTGCTAGTAGTAAGCGCTATTCTGTTTTGCATTAGTTTTCCAGTATTTAGTTTTCAGGTCACGTTTGCCCAACAAACCTTCAAAAAAAATTCTCTCTTAGAGTTACTAAGATACACAAATTTGACAGTTTTACATTAATACCCCAGCTTCTCATGACAGTAGTCCTAGGCTAAAATGGGAAAATTAGGACATGAATAAACTGAACTGCAGAGGAAGGAGATTTTTTCCAAAGTTAATCCTTTCCTCACCATCTGTAACAATGCATTGGACTGAAGCTAATCATATCTACAAATTGGTATAGGTGGGAAGGCTAGAAAAGGAGATAATGGCAGTTACAAGTCCTCTCTTCTGTAAAAGATTTAGATTTTTGCCATCATCTAAGAGCAAGATGTCAGCCTCATCCTGCACAGTAATGAGGCTTTTTTTTCCTACAGATGAGGCAATTTGCTTGTAAATTACATTTTTATATAGTTTATTGCATGGCCTCCAAGACTCGTACCACTGTTAGATAATGTCAACAGGAAAACCAGGTTGTACTGGACAGATTAAACCTAAAACCAAAACTTGGATAGTCAGGCTGTACTGTATCTACTACAGGGATAAGTATAGCAAGTTTCTTTAGACTTGTCTAATCAGGAAAAGTAGCTAGTCACCGGACTGAATTATTAGATTCTGTACCTGTAGGGACAGACAAGTAGAGATTTCTAGACTTGTTCTACATCTACAGGGTAGCAACTCCTCTCCTGAGGCTAAATAGAACTTTACAAAGGAGAATTACCACACTCGAAATTTTAGGTCCCATGTTTGCCTTAAGGTAGTCATCTTAACTAATTTTTTTTTTTCTTAAACACAGCAATATTTTAACTTGCTTTATTTTGAAAGGGATTTAACTTAGGGGAGCAAGTGAGAGCACCAAGAACAGTGATGGTCTTAAAGAAGAAGATATTATCATACTTCCAGATTTTGGATAATTGAGATAATCAGATTTGCTGTCCATTTATTTACTATTGTCATTTATTTACTAGTACTCTTACTTGTACTAGAACTTAAGTTGTACTGGTTTTATACAAACCTATTTGAGACTAGATCATGTTCAGCATTTTATCTTACTACCTGCATTTAGCAAAGGAAACAACTTAAGATAAGTACAACTATCAAAATAGTTCCATTTTTCCTCATAGCCCATTGTATACTTGAAATTTGGCTTTACTGTTTGGATGCTGTTGCCTGTCCAGATATTTGGAAACCAGAGAATACCATTGTGATATTTGCTGCGACTTCATTAAAAAAAAGCGCCCTCTGTCTTTTGTTAAGTATTTCAACAGTAATGCTTGATCTGTAGCATTTTTTTAAAATACAAATGTTTATCTTAATCCAAAACATTCTGTGACTAAGAAGCTCCTAACATGTCTGGTACATTACTTAAGTGATTAATTTCCACTGTTTTAATAACTTGAATCATGTCTCTAGTTGGAATTTACCTAGTTTACTTTCAGCCAGTGTTTTTCATTGAGTGGAAAAAAAACCAAACTAGCTAACTGATGAGAAATATCAGTCTAGCCTATACAGAGGTCAGCAGTAGATGCATAAGATCTAGAAACCCGGCTTGGATATCTTTGAATATCCTCCAGCTGCCCTCAGTCAATTAGTTTAAGGTCATGTTTAACAGATGTCAGGGAATGTATTCTTAATTTATCTGTCTCCTTTTCAAACTATTTCATATTTTTGTCCCTATAATATCCCACTCTCACATACACTTTTTCCCCACTGAATAGTTTTGTATTGGCAGCAAACTGTTTTTTCCAGAATGACTTCCTCTTTTATGAATGTATCAAAGAGTAGATTCTTGTGGAGTCCACTGTTACCTTCTTGCTATTGTGGAGATGATTAATTGCTATCCTTTCTCTGGTCTTCTAAACCCTGAATAATCTGAGGACTTTCTCCATGACGGCTTAGTTTTGTGATTGGTTGTAGGTGGTCTCTTTGGTCAGGTGTGTTGTTGTTTTTGGGGTTTTTTTTTTTTTTGGAAGACTAGTTGGAAGTGTGACTACTTCTACAAAAACTGGATTCATTCTTCCTGGTGTGCCTGTATATCCTGTTAGTTTTGGTTTTAGTTATGGTTCCAAGCGGTTTGGGCACTGTGGAAGTAAGTCCTGCTGGTAGTTCCTGGGTATTCCTAAGGCCTCTGTTTAAAGAAAGAATAAAATAAAAAATGGGGAAATAATTATTTGTGTGGTGTCAACACCAATTGTAGTGATGTTGACACCAAGACTAACATGTCCAGTTAGTCTTGTGACTGTGTTTGAATTTCCCTAGAACTCCCAAAACCTCTTGGATAAATATCGGCTGGCTGTAGTGACTTGTTAATATTTGCTATATGTATTTGTAGATTCCCATTCTAAAACCTATTCTATTTCAGTCTAAGACTGTTCTTCAAACCTGTCCCACATAAAAAAGGGTGCCTCTCACATCAGAATGTTCTTCTGCAATGAACTCTTGATGGGGAAGGAAGGACTATGACCTTATCTTCTCAAAGTGCTTTTTTTATGCTTCAGTCATCTGTCAGCTGTAGACTCTTTGGCAGGATTCCTGCTTCTGGTTTTGTTCTTAATATGTATCCCTTTAACAAGTTGTTCTTCAGTCTTTCTGGCCTGTCTCACTGCAGTTCTAACATTTAATTTGCCTGGCTGGTGTATTGCATTTAGTGTAAAAGTAAAGTATTTTGGGGTTACATACATTCTAATATTTCTTGTCAAGTGCTTCTCTATTTCATTGTCTGCTCCCATCAACAATTAGTCTTTGTTTATACCAATTCCTTGTGAATTTCAGATTTTCCTAACACTTATTGATCATCAACAGGGAGTGCTTAAGATTCTGGGAACTGAGATTCAGGAAATTGCCTGACAACTATTCCAAATATTATTAGGTTGACTGTATAATGAATATACTTACACATATCTAACAAAATTATCTTTTTTTACCTCTATAATAAATATAAAACTGATTGTATTAATAATCAATTTCAGATTAAAACAATGTCAAAATTACAAAGGTAACCTTGCACTTCACAATATGTCTATATCCAGGATGTTTGTGTAACCTCCTGCCTTATTTTTTAACTACAGGAAGAAATACTATTTTACCTCAGACCTTCTGTCTCATTCAGAGTGTAAGACTGACTATTGAGTTAGTGCACAAGGTCATATGGAAAATGACTGGGAGGAAAACAAGTGGAGAGAGGACCACACTTCTTATTAAGGCACTTTAATGTCACCAAGTGGTAGTCAACTAAAACCCTAGTTTTGTTACAGGTTCTGTATAGACCTTAAAAAAAAAAAGTAAACTTTTAGCATGGACAGATTAATTTGATTAAATCCACAGAGTGAGTTATCTACCTCTAAGCAAAACTTTAGCTAAATGTAAAAGGAAACCTGACCAGAGTTTTGTTTTCAAGGCTTATTTTTTAATCACAAATTGCAATTTCAAAAAAGTAGTTCTTGAAGCTTTGACACTAAGCACTATGGGGCTGATGATGGAAGTCTCCTGCAGCTAGATAATATTTTTCTGTTCATTATTTCCCCCCAAAAAGTTACAGTTTAAAATGTAGTGTAGTGAAGCAATAAATCTCAGTATCTTGAGAAGTTCCACAAATACAAGTTTTATGTTTACCCACTTAAGACAGAGTTTGTAGAAGTGTTCATAACACTTTTGCCATTTTGTTAATGGGAAGATATCTGTGACTGGGCTTCAGTTGATCCAGCCTGGACAGGTTTACTGCAATTGTAATAATCCTGGTCTTAGTGTATTATAGATAAACAGATTGACTTAGTTGTTAGTTGTAACTCCTGTGTTTCTAATCCTGCGGGAGACTTAATTGTTGTGACTTCATTCTTGAAGTTTTGCTCATGTCACCGTATATAATTAGTACTTTTATATGTAATCAAATAGTCAACTGAGTTATGTCTTCACCCCTTCCCGTATTAGCATGAACAAGAGAGGATGATGGCTTACCTTAAAAAGCAGCAACAACGGCTGGAGCACGTAAGGTTGTGCTATTTGGCAGCAGAAGAGAGATGGCTGGACAAATCAGACCAAACAGAGCTGGAAGATATCATGAATCAAGTTAACAGGTATAAAAGCACTTATAAGATTTCCCCATCCCCCCCTGCCCCCCCCAGGCCTTTTCTTGCTGTCTGCCTCAAAACAGGAGAAGGTTAAATCAAGGTTATTGGCTGTCAGTCCAGTGAAAAACACAGTTTATTGTCCCTTAGGTAAAGATTGCACATTTATAAAATGCAACAGTACTGCAGTATAGAAAACTTATGTTTAAGGCCACTGTACCCTGTTTTTTATGTTATGGTCATAGATGTACAGCACCAGGCTTTTTTTCTATTTTAAATCTCCAGTTCTAAGGATAACTGCTGCATTAAGAAAAGAAAGAGGCATGTGCTATTCGTATTTTGAATACATATTTAAAATTTTAAATCTACCTAATGTTGTCCTCCAAAAACTGTCTGCAGTAGTTCTGTATGTTGAACCTTTTTATAATTTGAGTGCTGTTTGCATTATCAAAATAGGAGCCTTGGTACCAAGTATTACAGTTAAATATGCATATAGAAGAAGTATTGTTAGAATTTAAGTATTAAAATTTCTTGTACTTATGGTTGTTTTTCCCTAGAGAGAGGATAATTTACCCTTTATGAATTACCTTTTATAGATTTCTTTATTTTACTAAGTACTTCAGTAGATAAATAACATAAAGACTTAATATGAAAATAATAAGAGCAATTTTTAATATGGCTTATCCTCTGATTCTTTCCATTTTATCAACATCAGGGTGAAACAACTAGCAGAAGAAAGCAAGCAATCGCAAGATGTTAAAGATAATCCTGCTGGTAGAGCAGATAATCTTCATTCTAGAAAATTAAATGAGAACACGGATGATTATCTCTCTCGTTTGACAGAAGAGAGGGATACCCTGTTGAGAACAGGAGTATATAATCATGAAGACCATATTGTAAGTGAACTTGATCGTCAAATCAAAGAAACTATTGCAAAAAGGAACATCAATAATAGAAAATTTGTTAGAAGAACCAAAATTTGAACAGTGACTGATTTTTATAAACCTGTACTACTTTGCAAAATGCGTAAGGTCATGCTTAATTTTGCACACTATTGTTAGCTCTTTTTGAAGTCAGTGTAAATATTTGCAATGTGAAGTTAAGCACAGTTTTAAGTTTTACAGGGACAATGGCTGTTTCTAAATGTTTATATATATATGTAAATGTATTTATCTTGTGTACTTTCTTCTGAAATGTTTTCTACTGCTTTTTGCATCACCCTGGCCAGGTTTATTTGTAATATTTTTAATAGTAATTTTAAAACTTTCTATCAATACTACCATAGTTTCTTCCAAATTTTAACAAGATCTCTTCAGCTATACTAGGGAAAAGTGACATCAGCTGTTTTCCCTGACAGAACTCTTTAATTCTGAACCAAAGTTTAGCACTGACCAGATGTCACTTTTTTTATGAAATCACAAGGTAATTAAATTTTGCTTCTCCAACTGTAGCTAACATAACTAAGTTCTGTAGTAAATAAGAGAGAAGGTTTTGAGTGTGTGGGGGGACAACTCTCAAAAATTACAAAACTGAATCAATTTTTAAGTAACTAGCCTGATTGTACAAGATGAAAATCCCATTGTTGCCCTAGCAGTTTTGCACATAGGCCCGGAAGGGTGAACCCAGAAGGGTAAAGACCTAGTTCAATAACACATATGCATTCTTACATCCATCCCTAATGAGGAATGATACTTGAAGCACTAATTCAGTGAATTTATACGCTTTAAATTCTGAACACATACATAAACTAGGAGCTTTTCTAAGTAAAGATGTTTTCTTTAATCAAGACCTAGCCACTTTGTAGTTGCTTAACGTATATTTCAAAGCATGTTATCTCATTACTACTTAAATTGTATGTGGAAGTGTATTGTGGAAGTATGAACAGGGTGCAGTCTCAAGGTGTTAAATGCCAGGAGAGAAATTGACAGGAAATGTTAGTTTGTGCATAATCAGTTGAAAAAGTCATGATTTCCAGCCTTCATTCTATTTCAGTAATTTTAAAAGCATTTGTGTGGATCTAGCTAATAATGTTAACTTACAACACTGTCCTTTCAATGGGCATTTTTGTCTGTCCTGTGGGCACAAATGTTTCTCTATTTGAATGTCAAGTACTGAAAACATCTTAAGATTTGTTACTTTTAGAATGAACAAAGATACCAATGCAAAAATTCCTTTTTTTACATAAAATCAAGTCAACTTCCATGGACATGTCTGTATACATGTGGCATTCCTGTTTTGTATGGTATTAATTTTAAAGTGTTTTTTTATATTGAATCTGGCTTTGCCTCTATGTGCATTGTTTTTCTCCGTCCCTACTATGGGTGTCTCTCCTGTTAAATAAACTATTAATTTAGGCTCCTTAGAAAAGTTTTAAACAAGCTGTATAAACATAGAGATCATATTCTGTGAGGAGTTATCAATACCAGACTTTGTAAGAAATGCTTTTGTAATACTTTGCCCACTCTACTGTATTTCTCAAATTAGTGTGCTTAAAGAGATCGCTCACCGCTAGCAAAACAAATAACACCTTCATAAGTTCAATCAAAATCCATGAAAAGTAATTTTACATGGGTTTTTTTACATCATGGCTTTGTCATATCAGTGATGCCTGATCATATGCAATTATTGTAAATGAATCAGGGAGCTTCTATCTTGACAGGAAGGACTTCCTTTTTCTCCTGCTGTTTTTCTTCAAATCCTTGCTCACTTGCTAGAAGTGCAGTTTCTTCTTCGAACGCTGGAGGGTGCCTTAGACTTAAAGATCAAAAAGATTGTGTTGACTAAATTTTTGTAACTGGTGTTTTCTGAACTGGTATTCTATGACTTTTCAGGTGTGTTACATTATTAAATAAAATAAAATTTTGAGTATTAAGGATTTTGTGTTTATTTTTTGACTGTGTATTTGAACAAAAATTTTATTTACTATTTCTGGTAATGTGACAGTCTTTAGTGCTTGAATCCATAAATTTGACAGGTTCACTTTCAAAGTTAATTTCACTTTTTAATTCCTAAGTGAGTCTCTTCTGTGGCTTATAAAGAAAACGGCAGTCATGTTGCTGTGGGGTTTAAAAAGAAACTGCTTGGGTGAATTTTCTTTCTAGTGAATCAAAGTATTGAGTAAAATAAAAGGTAGAACACTTTTTCAAAAACATTTATAAGCCTGATATTTTAAACTATTTGGGTCCGTTTTGTCATTTGAAAGATCACTACTTACAAGGTGAGAAGCATGAATTTTTTGGCATTTTTGTTTTGTTACATACATTACTCTTAGTGTTAATTGTATTAGAATGAGAAAGAGTGATACTTTAAGCTTAATGTTTCAATTTCATTTTTTTCCAGTACAATTTGTCTATGTGCTTCAATCTGAAGTACTCTAGAAACAAAATCTGTATATGTAGTAGATATGCGTAGCAGAGATAAGCTCAACATTACTTTTTAAAAAATATTTTATGTTGGGTTCCATTTGCCTTTTTATTGCCTCAAAACCATTTTAAAGGTTATAGCTATTCAGTGGAAAGACCAAATACTTTAATCAAAAACCTCTTAAAAAATCTCTCTTCATGGCAAAGGAAATGCCATTTGAAACAGATGCATTAGATAACGAGCCTATTTTAATTTACCCAGCATAAAAAGACTGCTGGAAATGAAACCTGTGTTTATGGGTTCAGTCCTGGTTCTGTGTGCCTCAGAAAAGGGGGTGGGAAGAGGAGCAACAGCTATGCCCTCCCTGGCGTTCTGGCAAACTCCTGCTATTGATTTTAGTGCACCCAGATTTCACTAGGGAAGTTCATGGAATTATTTCAAAACAAGTACTCTTAGCAATATGTTTCTGTGAACCCAAATGCCCATAAAAATTAGTAAATGGGAGGTGGGGGGTGGTGGCGGTGGGGCTGTTCTATGTCAGTTCCATGCCAAATTAGTTCCAGCTTTCATCTGCATTACGAATCGGGCCCAGAACATGCAGTTGGTTTTGGATAAAGAAACTTCGATTATACCCTGTATTTGTCCATTCCAGTGTTTCAAAGGAAAAGTATTAGTCCATATAAAAATGAGTGCATTTAGAAACACTGTTTGTTTTTCTGATAATCTTCAGGCAGAGGATCCTCTCCTGTCTCTGTATGTGCTAATTATCCTCACAGTGGTTGGGACTTGCTATTACTGATCTTTACTACCAAGGAGTTGTGTTAAGTTATTTAGTACAGGTTTAAAAGAAAAGCAGCAAATCTGGATGTTAATGTTTATACACCTTGATATAGTATAGAGTATTAGCCAAGATTTTGAGAACTGTTACAAAGAAATGGACATTTTTGCCCAGTGAATTGTTAGACTGTTTATCAGAAAAATTGTCTTTAAATTCTTACTTAAGCAGTGGAATGCTTTATGAAAAATATGACAAATTATTTTAAAAATAAGATGGCACTGTTTTGCTTTGGATTTGGATTATTTAAATACATACTTCCATTATTGATCTTTCCAGTATATTGTTTTTGGGGGTGAAGCTATAACTGCTAAAATATTATAGAAACAGTGGTTATCCAACACTTTTAACACTAATACACTTTCATAAGGGCTGTTGTGGAAAAGAAGCGATGTTATGTCTGGCACTGAGCTTTCGAGTATTCAATCCATAGTTCTCCTTCACTGCAGTTTAAATGCTTCTCCCTTCCATCCACTGAGATAAACCTTAATGCACGACTAAAGACGGAAGTCCTTTATCATATCTTCTAAGTGCTACTGAAGTATTTATACCAGTTATTACATATTTACACAATTATTTATTTTGCTACTACTGTGCCTAAATGATCATGACCTGTGTCAAGGCTTGGATAGGAAGCACTAGCCCCGCTATTGTTAAAGACAGAACTGTAGAAAGGCGGCTGCATACTTAGATCTCATTTCATTTGTTTCTCCAGGGGGTTGTATTAGTAGTGTTTTCATTAGAACTGTTTTTACAGATGTCGGCTATCCAGATATGAAGTCTCTGTGGTGGAGAAGCAGTCAGGAGTTTGGCATTCAGAACAGAAAGGAAAAAAAAAGTCAACTTTGAGAGACTAATTTATAGAAAAATAATTTACTGACTTTCTGATGTATAAATGTACAGTAACCCCATGGTGGCTTTAATGCAGAGTAATTGAATTCTTGCAAGTACAGTTATTTTCTATTCTTAACTTGAAGAAACGCTACAGCCTGTCGTTCCCCATCACTGAAGACTAAAATAGTCCCCATTAATAATGCTTCTGGAAAAGTGACACCCACTACTTTGTAGTCCAGTGCTCTTTTTTTTTTTTTCCTCCAAGTGAAATACTTGTAGTAGTTTGACAGCATTTTAAACAATTTATGTATTACTACAAAAAGTTTTGTTCTTACAATATACATAGAGAGTAGTTGATTATGGAAGTGTTACTGAATGTTTGACCAAAGTGTTTTGATGCAGTTACCAAGAAATAACTGTATTGACAAAATAATATGGCAGCAAAATTTAGAGTGGGTTTACTGGGGCAGATGGAGTCTAGTAGAACAGTCCACCGCCTAATACTGTTTCAACAGTTACTGTACGTTGCTCATAGCTTTAACTGTACTGTGAAAGAAGCTGTAAAAATTGTTGTTGGAGGACCATGATTTACTATGACTTATCATAAGTTTTGTTTTACAAATACAAGTGTTAAGTAGGGCAGCAAAATTAAATCATTGGGGTTTGAGTTGAGCAGGCAATCAAGCTAATAAATGGTTTTTTAGAACTTAGGTTTAAGTGGTAATGGTAAGTCTTCAACATTTTTGTATTTGTTTAATAGCTTAGCGTAAGTGAGGGGGAGGTACAGAAAATAATTTTACTGATCTTGTGTTGAGAGAAGTTGGTTGTACAGGACACCAGACCATCAGTGTGTTCTCCTGAGGCTGTTTTTGGCAACAGGATTAATATTGTAATACAATAGGTCATCCAGATCAGGGCTGAGGCACCATCAGCTATTATTTGCTTTATAAGCAGACATGCACACGTGAAGCGTGAGTCCCATTCATACCAGGCATGAAGTTGACATGATTCTTCTCATCCAAATAAATAAGGCAGCTTAATAGTTTGTTCTTATACCCAGCACTTTAAGCCAATACTGCAGTTATGCTTTCACGAATATCAATGTGTATTTGGTGTAAACCACAGAGCCTACCTGGTTCTCCAGGAACTGTTCAGGCAATGTAGAAGACAACTTGTTTGGACTATATAATGTTTTTTTATGCTTGTATAACAATAATGTTTTTAACTGTGGTTTTCCTGAATGTGAGTGCATATGGTGTTTTAAATACTCTAGCTTATTGATTTATCCTGACTCTTCTGATATAATCAAATTATTGCACTGAAGAAATGGGGCTAATAACCCAAAATAAATGAAAAAAAAAAAATCAAGCAGAATGTCAAAAAGCAAGTCCATACCACTACCACAAGGAACTGGCAGGTATGTCTCCATAGGTATACCTCTGTGAGAAGCCACTGCTATTTGTGGGAAAACTTGCACGTCACAGCAACATGCGTATGTGCCTCTACTGTGAGTTTTACCTGTCCCATCCTACTATGTCTTGCAGAACAGATGGATTATTATTATTTTTTTTACTCTGTGACTGTGTCTTCTTATTGCATATATCCAGCAAATCATTAAAATGGTCTTAAAGTTTTACCTGAGAATAAACATTTTTATGCTACTGATTCCTATTTCATTTACATATTTTGTCATCAATGCAGGTGGCTTGTAATAGCCTCAGTAGAAATAGGTAGGCTTAGCAAGAGGACATCTTAGAAGGCATTATCTCTCTGACACTGTGTAAGAGAAAAGCAGTGCTTTGCCATCCTGACCAAAAGCGTGTGTTGCAGTACTTGGTGCAACACGGCAAAATCTCTCCTGAATCGCTCATGGAGGGGCTTCTACTGGTAGGCTGAGGGTTGGGCACAAAGCCTGTGGTTTCTCTGCCCATCTTGGTCCAGGGGTGTTGAGTGATCTTGAACAGGGCTCTGGGCCTCCACTTCCTATCAGTAAAAGGAGAATAATGTGGGAAAAGCTTTTCTGTGTAAGTGGTTCACAAACCGCTTTAAACTCCGACTATCTGTGCTGGTTGCCTTAATGCCCTAAAAGGGGTAGTTACTGGCTTCTACTGGGATGCTTCTTCAGCAAATAAGTACAAGCTATTTACTTTTCTCTTTTTCAGTAGGTAAATCAGTATCCTCTTTTGTTCTTCTGGCTAATCGCCAATTTGTCCAAAAGCTTTAGAAAAAAGCAAGAATACTCCAATCCTTATGTATAACTCTCTAATTTCTAGGGAAATTAAGGGAGTCCAAGGCTGCAGCCTTCCAAGAACGGCTAGGTTAATCTTCTTGTGAAGAGATGAATTAAATAAAATCATTTGGCGGGTGCAGAAAAAAGGCAAAACTTCTGAAGTTTTGGGCCTGCCCCGAACAAGGCTGTACGTGGTATGGGGCAGTACTGTTTACTTTTGTCTCTCTCTTGGTAAGATGAAGGTGATTCCTCATTATACTGATGCTTTGATGAATAGCTAGTTAATGCTTGGTTGTTGCAGCTGTTTGGAAAAGAAAAGGTCAAGCATTGTTTGCCATAGCCCATCTATTGAGCAAATAAGTAATTGCAAGGGTTTTAGTGAAAACTTTTATAGGAAAATCATTTAGTGACTTATTAGTATTGAAATACTAATAAAAGCAAATCCCTATTATCCTAACAAATGTGACAAATACTGTTGGAAATGAGTCTTGAAGGTGGGGGGAGGCCAATTCTTAGCGTAGTAACTCTCAAATGCTGTGAAACCAATTGGCCGCCCCTGAGCAGCACATCCACACCTTCATGAGATGCTCGCAAGTTCTCCATCCAGATCTGGAGCTCAGCACAAAAGCTCAGGGGCTGCCGGGCCACAGAGGGCAGTGGGAAGAGAAGGAGGAGGAAGCCGTGGCTTTGTTCTGCTGCACTTGCCATCACAGGGAAAAGATACTATTGCCGCCGCTCATAGAACCTACACCGAAACATCTCCCTGTATAGCAACAAATTCCCGTTGTTTTCGGTTTTTTTGTCAGAGTGGACTCTTGCCCCCCTTACTTTTTTTTTTTCCTTTTCTTGTTATCTATCACATGTACACATGATGAAGAAAATAGCAGATTTCACCAGTAAACAAATAAATTTGGGCGGCTTGTTTACAATGAATAATAAAAGAAGTTCGGTAATTAAATCTGCAGAGAAATTACATGCTGTTTTATATACTCTATATTGAAAGCAATCTTGATCAGGTCATACAGAAAATAAGTTTGGGGGTTTTTTTTAAAGATAGTTTTTATGCACACTCAAACAGTCTTTCACAAAGATCTGAGGGCTTTTTTGAGTTTTTTGCCCTTCCTTTCATGCTCATTGAATAAGTCATTCACAACATCCGCACCATTACTCCTGGAAATATCCCACCACTATAAAAGGAAAGTATCTTAGCTAAAATAAATGCTTGTAGAATAAAAAAATAAAAATAAAGTGACTGCCTATGTCTTTATTTTGCTTGCTGCTTATTTTACCACTCAAGTTTCAGATAAAACGCATTTCATGCTTTATGGAATGCAATCTGTTACAGAGCATGGACAACATACCAACTTGTGTACCACAAAATATCAAGCTTGTACGAGTACAGGCAGGGCTGCTGTTTATACTGCCAGATTCAAACTTTTAGTTAGATAATTTTTGGCAGTGAAACCGCCCAGTCTGTTACTTATACACCAGTTAATCCTGACTTAGAAAAAAATGAAAGTCCATTTAGGGCCTCTAAAATCTTAGCTTAACTTTTATACTGTGGTAAGAGATGATTTAGGGTACGTCACATTAAAGACTATAATTCTTAAAATCTTATGTGTCAAGCATTAGGTCTTTAAATGCTAACACTGTGTTTTTACACAAAAATTTAAGAATGAATAGTGAGTCAAACTACAAAGCAACTTTTACCGGGCTTAGCTGAAAATGTGTTCTATTTAAGCTCACAAAAGAAGAGAAAACAGGCATTTAGTGTTGTCTGCTTTTTTAATAGAGGAACAAGGGCTACGATGAAGAATAGCAGTATGAAGTAAACAGACTACCCCTATGCAGTCTGAACATATATATATGTGCATTTAAATACACTGATAAAAGTAGGACCATAGTAAACAGAATACACCCAGATTTTCTTAAGGCAGTGAGGCTCGCTTTGTCTTACAGTGCTTTCTTAATTTTCTTCTGTAGCACGGAGCAGTATTTCAGTGGCTCTGCATCTAGGTTACGTAATGTCGTTTTAGCAAGAAGAAACGATATTGTCTTTGGGGACAGGAGAGGCAACGTATAACCTGGTTCACAATATCTTCCATTTCTGATTCTCTGATCCTTACAAAATAAAAACCAACCAAACAAATCCCAGCGTCATTTGGGGGTTTCCTTATGGAGATTTCTGAAATCTTGCATTTATTCCTCGAAGTCTCATAAATACATATTTTTAAATTATCACAACCTCAACTCCCTTTTCTAGCTCCATTTTTGTTATCACAGTATCTATTTTAATGGCTCTTAAACTACAATGTCCGTACCTTATCTTTGTCAGTTAATGTATCTAATTCCACCATCCCAGAGGGAATAAACCTGAAGCTAAAGCCTGCAATATATTAAAGAATCAAGAACGCTTATGCAGAACAAACAGAGGATTTAGCTTGGATAAACAGCAGAGAGCTCAGTGTCTTTTATGTCCAGAGCTCAGGACTGGAAGAAGAAAATGACTATAAATCATCCCTGTGAAACAACATAACATAAATGTTGTATGTTTATTTAAAACTTTATACAATCATTTATCTGAGCTATAGCTCAGTTTCAAAAAGTGCTCTGCTGTAATGAGGTACTGAGACTAGCAGTGATCAAGAGTAAAGTGATATATAGTCTTCAGCCAGAATTTGCTTATGGGAAGAATGGAAAGCACTTAAGCAGACACCAAGTATCTATAGCTAGTAGATCAAGCAGAAGGATAATGCAATAATAACAAAAACCTTGATAAATTTTTTCCTGTTTCTCTTCAAAATATCACATTTCTTGTAACGTGACATTGTTTTGAGAGCTAAGCAGCCAGCAATTTATGCCTTAATTTTCACACTTGAATAAAGGCTGATTTGTTGTCAATGTCCAAGGTACGACATGTTGCTCCACCAGACTTAAATTAAAAAAACAGGCTAAATCTTTGTCTGGGCTTGCATTCCAGGGAGAATCGCTCTTTAAAACGTGCTGCTGTTTCTTCTCGGTTATAGCAAGCACTCCTGTGAATTCATAGCTAGTAATTGCTAATATTTTTACTTATGGGGAATTGAAGAGTGATTGATGATATATTTACAGCCTAAGGAGACAGACAAAAAAATATAATGCAGATTTTACTGCGGAAGGAGTTTTTTCCCCCAAGTACCTTGCCTCCTGGAGCATCCAGAGGGGAGCCCAAAGTCTCCCAGAAGATGTCAGCTTTTGGCCCCAGGGATGCTCAAGCACCCATCAGGTTTAGCCATGACACCCCAATTGCAAATGTGCCCATCCGGGACTGATTCAACTTCCATTGTGTGCGGGCACGCTCTTGCACACAACAATTCCCGCCACGGTATTTTTGACCCAGCTTTTCAATGTCATTCGGGCAGATCTTCCTCTGTGGAAATGCGCACTGTGGCACAGGAGATCCCACCCAACACTCGGGAAAGTGTCTTTGGCAGTGGCAGCTTCTGCTGTGGCAGCAGACCCTGTCCCTCTCCCCAGCTGCTGCGTGCAAGGTTTTCCGCGCTGCCTGACAAATCTCCTGCCACTTTCACAGTGCATTTAGGTCCCAAGCTCTCTTAATGTTTTACGACTTCCAGAGCTGATCTGGTGGCAACTTAAAGCTTACATTGCTCTGCATTACCAAAAGCAGTATTATTTCAGTTTGCAGGACTGCAGATTTGTTAGCAGTCCAAGAATTAGTCATTAAAAAAATAGTAAATCCAGCCACACCATTTGCACCTTGATTTTTTTTTTTATTTTATTTTGTAGTTCGTGACAATAAGGGCCTGTAGAGATGGGGCTGACTGGCGAACTGTATCTGCTGACAAGAACATCAGAGGTGAAACCTTCTTCTCGCTCTTTCTGTTTCCCCTCTACAGCTGACAGCACCCTGTAAAACAGCTCTGTAAAGAGCACAGGCTCATAAATACTTCTATGCCTATGCAGCTCCGGATGTTTTCAAGCAAATATATTTATTATGTCAATAACGATAAAAAAAAGATGACTTATTCAATAATTCATAATGGTTTCAGAGCTGCTGGAGGCTAGTATGGCTCACTTTACTTTAGATAACTTATAAATGTAGATTATTTCCATGACAGACTGAAATTACTTTCTGGTGAATATTTATTTGAGCTTTAATTTTCTTATTAACCCAGTATGTTCTAGAAAAGAAGATGACGGTGCTACTGTCTTCCTCACGCTGCTCTCCCGGATGCAAGTAACAAAATCTCTGAGAAAAATTTCATGGAAGTGAGGTCTTAAACATTTCTCCATGCCATCAACACCAGAGCAAACTCTTGGTATTTTTTTGGTAGCTGAGACTGTTTTGTCAGTGAGGCATCTGGGTTTAAACTAACACCTCTACAAGGAATAAGGGGGGCTGGGTTTCTGCCCTTCCCATGGGAGCTGCTGCCCAAACCCCACACCGGCCCTTGCAAAATGCTCCCCTGGTGCCCAGGGTGGCCCTGGCACAGCTGGAGCATCCTTGGCGGCCAAGGCACCTGGAGGAGGGCTGGGATAGGAAGGGGCTCCCTTGTGGGGGTGTTTGGGAGACAGGATGATGTGCCAGGTGCCAGGGGGTGCAGTGGACCCCCATCCCTGCTCTCCAGCCGCCACTGCCATCAGACCCCTCCAACCTTCTTCCCACGCATGGTTGATCTGTGCAGGGCAACAGCCCAATCCTGCTCTGCCCTTTGCCTGCACATGGCACGTACTGAAACAGAAATGACATCAATATTGAGATATTGAATATTGAAAATAGTTCAAATTGTTTCTGGAGTTTCTCCCTCAGAGTAATGAAAAGCTGAAATATCTTCTGGAGAGCACAAGCCAGGCAGCGAGAGCCTGGGGGAAGGGGCAGCAGTAGGAAGAGGGACACCCACATCCGAAAACCGGGCCCAGGTCCCTAAGGCAGGCTGGTTTCCTTCTCTTTTTCCTGAGATAAAATATCAAATTCAAGATATTCTGTTAAGCACGTACCTATATCCTATCAACCCCAACATTTCAAGTGTATATTGTTGTGATGGTGCTTGAATACTGAAGAAAGCATTTATTGTACATGCAGGAAAACATACAGGGAGCAAGTTTAGGATAATTTTTCTAGGTTGCTGTTGTTTAAAGTTAATTTTTACAAGCTAATAGGTTTTGAGTTTATTAACAATGTGTTTATATTGAACGGGAAGCATATATTCTATAATTTTTAAATATGAAATTGCTTTATTAGTTTAATTTTGCACATGCAAAAAATATGCAACTGCGGGAATCTATAAATACAGGCCCGGTTAAAAATAAACCTTGCTCTAACACCAATAAAAGCTAGCAACAAATATTTGAAAACTTGAACTCTGTACAAATATGCAAGAAAACCACGTGGATCCCGGTCAGAGCCAGTTTCTAGGCAGAGATGGGTGACAGCAGAGCGTGCCCGAGGCTGCACATCCCTGACCGGAGCCCGGATTGTCCCTGAGAGGTGCAGTTGGACCACCAGGTCCCGGGGCCCCGCGGCGTGGGTGCACAGATGCTGCTGTGGGCATCCTCCCTTCCTGCATCCGTGCTGCCGCTGTGACGAGGGCTCTCCTCCCCAGCCTGCTACGCCGCTCGCCCCGACGCCCCAGCTCCCCGCGCCAGCACGGACAGAGAGCACCCTCTCCCTTTAATCGCTTAAGAAGTTACTTATGATACGCAACTAAATATTTAGTTGTGCAGAGGACAGCTTGTCACAGACAGCTTTGTTGCTAATGTATACAAATGCTGGTATGGCGCTGGCTTCCTCCCTGCGTACACAGAGCTACACACACACTGACCACAGCCTAAATAAGCTGATTTATTTGTTTCAGTTATTTGATAAGTGCATCATACCTCAAACCCTAGGAAACCACTTTAGGAGGATTATAAGTTTTATGACGTGAAAAGATTACCCTGAGTGTGCTGAGCAAAGTTTATATTTGGGGACTGTGCAGGAGGTGAGGCATTCACAGAGGTTGGGGAAAGAGGGCTTGATAGATAGAAAAGGGATTTTCTTTGTTGCTGCACCTCTTGTTGGATTTTTTTTTCTCTTCTCTTCTGTTACAAGAGTGGCCCCACCAAGCCCCTAAGTTGTTAAACTTGTGGCTCTCCTCTGCCTTCCACTCAGCAATGGGAATTTCAGGACCCACACTTTTTCAAAATGAGGATCAATCTGTTCACTGGCAAATGAAGGGAGGGAAGGGGGGAGGCTTGGGGTTACCTGCAAGGGGGAGCTGCGAGGCTCCTCCCAAAGGTGGGATCCAGGGAGGACCTTCCGCCAGCACTCCATTGGCCCATCGCCCCAAAGCACATCACTCCAGGGAGGCTGGGGCAAACAGGGCACCTGCAGAGGTGCTGGCTGCTGGCCCAGACTTTGGGGGGGCTGCCCCATCACCCTGCCCCGGGGCAGGGACCAGCATCCACCCACCCCAGTGCAGCTGAGAGCCCAGAGGGGACAGCAGGGAGCTGCGGAGCTGGGACGATAGCTTTGCTTGCGGCCTTGAACTGATGCTGTTGTCCTCTTAGCATGTGGCTTTGCTGGGCTTGGCACTTGTGTCATGAAGTGGCAGGGAGGGGAAAATAATCTGGCCTTTTCTATCCTTGTTTAACGTTTGACACACGCTCAGAGGGGATAATTGTAAATAGGAGAAAGGTTAATTGAGCAAAATCGCTGGTGTATGTTTCCATCCCTCCTTTTTAAAGGAATGGACTTGCACAGCAAATGTTTGATATTGTACTGTAATAATATTCTCATATTAACAAGGCAATGTGGAGGTAACAGAGAAAAGAAAACAGCAACAGCAAGTGGAGGCAGCACACACAGAGTCGCAGAGGTCTGCTGATCTCGCAGGGCTTTGCTCAGGCGCTGAGGCAGCACCCAGGGAGGGTGCCCGGGGGTTTTGCTTCCCCACAAAGTGCTTGGGGTCCTGCCTGACCCCGTCCCCTCTGCCACGGCTGCAGCACAGCAGGGTGCCCAGCCCCGGGGCTCCCCTCGTCCCCTCCTTCGCCTCCCCCCTGCCGCACGCTCGGGCGCTGCTGCCCCGCAGACCTTCATTAAATAATGCATTCGTGCCCGGCGCCGCAGGGCCCATGGTACTCTGCTGTTACTAGAAAGGCATTTATATTATATTCTGTCTCCTGCGTCTTTCATAAGGGAGTTTTTATGTGTCACCAGAAAATACTGGGTAACACACTTTATTAGCCTCATGATACTGCAGCCCATCAATACTTGTCGAGGCCTGATGAGATCATGCTACGATTGTTAATCAGAGCGAACGAAGGAGATGGAGTAGTGGGAAATACCTTTAGGAAAGAATCAGTTAGAGAGAACACTACTGCAGGTAAGCGTGCAATGTGTTTTCCAGTATAAAACAGCAAGCAGCCAATCAACCCATCACTGAAGTTTAAAACTAACTTTCATGTAATATCAGACATGCTTTTTTCCAAGGAGAGAAGAAATACTGCATTAGAAGAACATGCTTGTGATCAGTGAGTGGATCTTTCAACCACTATCAGCCTCCTTAAGACCCATTATTTAGGAAAGCACTTAAGTGTACAGCTGGCTTTAAACATATGGAGTGTTGCTAGGACAGTCTCATTTATTCTTTGTTAGGCTAAAAGGTTTCCGCTTTAAGAGATTGACCGGCATGGCGCAGCGTTGATTACTCATGTGGAAGGGTGCTTTTGCCTTGGGTTTTTCCTCTCAGCCAGGAACTATTTTCCAGAGAGGGAAGAGATTAGTTTTTGCTTTTTTGCATCTTCTTCCTAAACACTCGGAGCAGGGGCTGACCCTGCTGCTGAAGCAATGCTGAGAGCGTCGCACAGGTGAGGTGAGGGACGTGGAGAGACCAGTGCCACCACACAGCGATCACCAGGATGCATTTGGCAGCGTGGATCCAGCTGACTTTTGGTTTTCAAAGCCCACTGCTGTTGCTTTTTGCTGATAGTGCACAGTTCCTCTCTGCTGTATTTTTGCATCCTTCCCAGGGTCAGAAGAGGGTAAGCTTTTTATGACAGAGAAGTGGAGGTCGAGTGGTTAAAAGACTTTTACTCAGACTGCAGCAGAAGTCTATAGCTCAAAAGCCGATGTCTCATTCCCCCTCCCCCCCAGATGCTTGTTTGAGTTCCTAGGAGGCCCCTTTAGACTGTGGTCAGGGGGAAAAGACCAAGATACTTTGGTGGCACCCTGAGCTTAAACCCTGTCATTTACAGAACCTGTTTTGCACACCAAGCTGAGCATGAACCAAAGTGTTCAGTGGTTTACGTCCACCAAAGTAATGCAGACCAGGCTGGTGACGGATGCCAGCCTGTTTCCTCAGCGCTGCCAGCCTAGGTAGCACTTTGTCTGTTTTAAGAAGTACAACTATCGGCACCTGGTTTAAGAAGTACAAACATCTGCACCTTAGACTCTCCTTGCTGGTTTGGTGCCATGCAGAGAATTTCAGGAAAAAAATGAGGAACAAATGGGATAAGACCCTGGTAACTCATCCTGGCAGGCTACTTGAAGCATATCTCCCTATGCATGTCCAAGGATACAAACAGGACTTCATTTTGCATGGCTGGGTCCAGCAGATGCCTGTCGTTGATGCAATGTTCAATCTTTCAATAAGAAAACCCCTAGGAATCCTATTGCATTAGGATGTAGAGCAAGGTCCTCCTCTATTAATTTGGGTCAATTAATTGGGAAACAAATGTGTGCTAAACAAGCCTAGCAGAACAAACACAGAGGAGAGAAATAAGCCATACACAATAATACCTCCTGATATGATAGTTCTTGCAGTCAAAGGGACCCAGCTAAATGATTTCAGAGAGTCACTGAGTTATTTAAAGAAATTCTTATAGAAAACCCTTGATCTGAGCTATGTCAGCACTTCTGAGAGATTCCCTAGGGACCTTTGGCAGAAGGTGCCTCATCCACAGTTAATAAGGTCTCTATCTTCACGGCACAGTGAATGTGTTCTTAAGAATGTTAGAGACAGCACCAAACTTGGGGCTTTCATTAGCAGGGAGGAGTAGGTTTTGAAAAGTAAGTTTCCCCCCATTTAAACTAAATATGTGAGCTCAGTGAGTATAAAGAGAAGCAGGAAATCTCAAAAAGATTCCAAGTGAAAAAATAAAACCCTAGAAAGCAGCAATGTAACAGCAGATGCTGTTACAAGCCAAACATAATTAGTTTCACTAAAAAGCACTTGCCTGTATTCCTGAGTGAGGGAATAGAAAGAAGTGCATCTCAATGAGATGCAAATATGTTTCCCTGTGACCTCTAGGAGCTGCTTATCCTGCTGGGTATCCATACTTCTGTCCTGCTCTGAAACAAGCTGGGACTATACATTTAACAATAGCAACCTACTTCCAGGGCTTTCCTGAAACAGAGGTAGTGCCAAAACCATTCCCGTGCAAGTCCTGACGTAAGTGATGACTGCACTGGGTACGGGGACAACAAAGCTGTTTAAAAGCATAAATTTACTGCCCATTGATTAGCACAATTCCTGCAGGCCCCCTGAAATTCTTTTAAATGGATATCAGATACAAGAACAAAGCTGAGAAATCAAATACAAATCTGCTTTGCTCAGGGCAAAATCCTGTGTTCATAGTTTATTCCTATTCCTTGTAGAACTATTTCACTTAACAGTGCATCTGATAAACAGAAAGAAAAGCACTAAATATGCCAGTTTTGGTGGAATATTTGAGTCCAGAAGGGACCATTAGATCATGCAACCTCATTTTTGTGTATTGGAGGGCTTTACGTTTCATCCAGCTATGCCTGGATGGGGCCCAGTAGCCTCTTTGGCTGGAGAACGCTTGCCTTGGCTAAAGCACATCTTCCAGAAAGACTCTCAAGCTTAATTTGAGGACGTCAGTTTGGGCACTAAGCATCCTGCCTGCCCACATGCAGATCCTCCATTTCTCTGCCAGGACGATGGGAGGAGAGCTCTTCAGCTCTTCTGACAGGGCCAGATCCTGAAGCAGCCAGCAAGAGGCAGAAAATTTTTCTAAACCCATTTGCAAACAATTTTCACTAAACACTTCCGTAAACCTTCTGGGCTCTGTAATCCAACACTGGCTTTGAGCTCCAGCCTTTTGCTGGCGATGTGTCTTGGCTTGATCTCATGCTTCCAATACTGGAAGCCAAGTTTTGAAAATTAAACTGTTGGGTTGACTATGGGTTAGATACACTCTTGATCCAAGTACAGCAGTTCTTGAATCTGTTTGTACTGATTTACAGTGAAAACAGTCTTTCAATGGCTCTTTGCAGTTTTTCCTCTTTTTCTATCAGAAAAAGAAATAAAATCCGTTCCTTTAAACTGCTTTGATTTCTACTGAATTCTGGAGTCCTTATGGACATACGTGGCTCCGACTGTTCTAAGACAGACATTTCCAGAGCTTTTAGGTAATTCCTCACCCTGCCCCCCCTACCAGTCTCATGGTAAATGAGTATTTCATATTAATGGAGTAAAAGGTCATGGAAAAAAATTAGAGTGTGCAATAGTTATAAATAAATAGGATTACATGCAACAAAAGTGATAGATACATGCTTTAAGATTGTCCTAAATCAGATAATGATGAAAAGAGTAAGGAGCAAAGACTTCCTCCATATTTGTAGGAAGCTATCCCTTCTAATCAGGGCAGTGAAGAGGCATGACACATTTTTTTATTTGTCATTTATTTTGTCATTTTATTTGTCATTTGTTATTTAACCTGGCGTGATGGGGCTTTGTTTTAGTTTAGTTTTGGTTTTAATGCACAAGAATCTTCACACAATTTTGTTTTATTGTGTCTGGACCTCATGTGACACCTCTCTCAGGTGCCTCCATGTGTTCTGTCATTGCCGGACAGTGACATTCACTTTTTATTTTGTCCTTCTCCCAGCCAAGAGGCCACTGCTTTGCTGCCAGCCCTTGAGGCTGCTGAGCATACTGGCACCAAATTCGGCAAATGGGACTTCCTGTGCCCTTAAAATAAAATGCAGACAAGAGGCAAATGGTGAAAGATTTGCCACCTGTGTCATAGGGTAAGAGTAATTTAAGTCAAATAAAAGATATATGTATGTACAAAATATGTATATGCATTTCTGGGTTTTTTACTGGCTCGTGTTACTCCCTTCATTTTTGCCTGTCTAATAATACAACAGCGTGTTAGTTTAAAGCTAACTTAGGAAACTATGTAGCATCAGGGACTCATAACTTTTTATACTTCTGGGAACTTGCTGGGGCACTCAAAGTGTTCCCACAATAAGGTGGACAAAGTGTTTGCTGGTGAGACATCCCATGGCAACTTTGAGATGCCTATCACTCATCATGCCGTTTTTCTATTTTTTCCTAACAATTCATTATATCTCTTGGGAAAGTTACTGTACCTTAGAAAACTGTTGTGGGGGTAGAATGAGATTATTTGGTCTGGTAAATGGAAACATGTTTTGACCACTTTCCCCACCCAAAATACCAAAGAAGCTCAGCACAGCTCTCCACAGTCAATCATCCTCATCAATCAGACAGGTGCTGCTCTGCTTTACACTCATTTAAACTAGGATCTGTTTGCATTTCTCATTAATTTGTCAGCTTCCATTTGGGAAGCGTTCTTGTACAATCAATGGAAGTCAGTAGGTAAACCTAAATATTTGCAGAGGCTATGCCTAATAAGATCATTCAGGCAGCTGTTGACAGTAGGTGTCACAGGGACAGGAATCCGTCCTTGGATGCAAGTGCGTGCACAAACATATGCACCCTCCTCACACACTCTCACACCCCTTCTCTCTTCTGCCCCGCAGCAAACCTGAGCCTACATGGACACAACGCATATGCAATGCAAGAATGATGCTGAAGCTAAAGTTTAACTTCCACATATGAATAAAACTAATGGTACTGTTTAAATACAATAAAAACATGCAGAGTTGCATTGCCAAGTTGTGCAAGGTCACATTGCAATGTGTCAGCTGTAAAGATTTCTAAGGAGCCTGTTTTCTTGAGTAATAGCAGTTGGAGAAATGCACTTATCTGAAGAATGAGACTGTTATAGGTTTCTGTAAATCAAACCTTAGCCAAAGAGCAGTTCCTTAATATCCATTTTCCACTTCACCACTTTGACTACAGCACACACACTGGGCTAAATCCTGCTCGGTCACAGAAGCAGTCTGTGCAAATCAATGGTGGCACTACTGGCGCTGCGTAAATGCAGAAGACAGGTTGAGGAAGACCAGGAGGGCGCGCTGCCTTATGCACACAGATACTGGTAGTGGTATGCCTGGGCACAAGAGTCCCAGGCAAAGGGAGAGCAAATTTTTGGGATGGGTCCTACCAATCACAAATTTCCCTGATGGATGGGCTTGAGCTGTGCAGGGTTGTTGTCAAACCAAGCTGATGGGAGGTGGTATAAAGCTGATGGATTGGAGCATAGAAAGCAATGGGTCCGCAGCAACCACCTTTTGGGGTTTTATTACCTCTCCTACACCCTCAGGCAATGCACACCATTAACGGGTGCCCTTGTTCACAGTCGCCCGGGGGTGATCACTGAAAGCCCTTCAGGGTGCTTTTGAGATAGGTGGAAGTTTTCTTCCCTTAAACTTTTCACTCACAGTTCTCAGGACCGGGGAAACAAGACTCCCATCCAGCATCTTCTTGCCACAGGTGCGCACAAAACCGGCTCGGCTTCCTTCCAGTTTGGGGAATACTGGGGCATGTTAAACACAGCCGCTTCGGGAAACCCCCTCCTGTACAGAGCTAGCGCAAGAAGAGGTAAGCGGCAGCGGGGAGGTGGTGCAGCAGGGTCTGACCCAAGACTCCACAGCTGGGAGGTTGCACGGGGAGCGGGAGATGGGTCCCGGCAACGTGCTGCTCCCCAGCACGGCACCCAGTGCCCGCACCATCGCGTGTAGGGCTGCCTTAGGTGACTGCCCAGTTGGCCCGCCTATAGGCTAGCAAGCAACACGGGCATCTATAAAGTGTTTTTTACAGATTCTATTAAACAGTATTATTCACAGGAAGCCTTAGAAAAATCTAACGCTACATTCACTTCTAAGATGTAATAGATGTAAAGTCTTTTTTTTAAATCATTTTAATGCGATCATTTGTTGGGCCTTAGGGTAAAATTACATTTCACAGCTCCCTTGTTCCCATGCTATGGTAAAAAAGAGATTGATGTCTGAAATTTCAACTGTATTTGTCTTACAAATTTGTCCGACTCCCTGGAGAATAATTGTCTCATATCATTTGAAGGCTGGTAATTCCTTTGGAATGACCTCTGTGTTATAATTACAGCAAGAGTACTAGCATGTAGCTAGGCAAAGTGAAAGTTAATGTTCTTGGTTTCTAGCTTTGTTATTTTTATTAAACTGTTCCCCTTTAAAAGAAATACCTGGAGATATGGACTCTGCCTCAAGAGGGCTTTTTGCAGATAACACAAAATGTCTTTTTTCCTGCAAAACACTTACGCGCATTAACAATTATCTGAAGGTTGCAATGTATTCTTAAAGTCATTGTGCATTTCTGGAATATATTAGCAGAATTGGAGACTTTAACGTGCCATTTGCCTTAGGATTATTTATTTTATCCCACTTCAACTGTTTTGAAATTTTCTGAATATATATTCAGCCATGGCTTATGTCGTTTTTCTGTCCTGATATGGGACTGAACTGAGAACAACCTAAATATACCTTCTCCTTAGGAAAGAAAATCCTGCAGAGATGGGAAGAAATCTAGAGAAAATAGTGAGCAGATCAAAAGGCGTAGAAAATCAGATGCGCACTTGCAGAAGTAACAGAAAAGGTGATGCAATTTGGCATACCTCTTTGTCCTATTTGTGCTGGTCTCTGTGGACCACAAGAAAGTGCTTCCCAGCCCTCAGTCTGAGCAGTGCCGGGGCTGCATGAGGGGGTGCAGAGAGAAAGCCCCCCCTGCAGCCGCAGGGGCACTCTCGCTGCCATGCAGGCACTTGGATGTAGGATTGCTGGTACCATTATAACGATTTACATGCTCAAATCCCGTCTGCCTCAGCGAAGTGATAAATGCCTCAAAATATTATACATTATAGGGTCTATTCTATTCTTGATTTACAAGGTCAATTACCTATACTAACCTCTGTTAATGTTGGTGGGAATTTATTTTATAAATCTTCAGCACACCGAGAAAGGACATGGGAGTTAATCTGGTGTGATTCTTCTCTCGGGGCACGACCAGCATCTTACTTCCTTCAAGTGTAGTTCTTACACGCATTTTTGGGTGATATTTGAAAGTTAAAATGCAGTTTGGTGAGTTGGATGGGGATGCATGCTTCATTTAAAAAGTAAGCACAGGCTCTGCTTAATGCATTTACTGCATTATAGTTCTAAAATGGCAATATTTATCAATTGTTGTAATAATACCTGAGATATTGTTGGTATTTTTTTAGCCTCTGCCCACTGTGAAACTGGATATCTTATAGTGGACAATCATTATTTATTAGTGGATTATGCATTATGGCCCAGTTACAACTGTCAGTGCTCTAAACAGTGGAGCTCTCAAACATTAGACATGCCCATCTTCAGTATAAATGATAAACATCTGTAATGGTTTAATAATGACTGAAAAAAAAAGTGATACTCCATCTATTTTTCCTTTGTACTTTCTTGAACAATGTCCTTGTTCAATGTCCCTCAACAATGTCTCCCTTTGTCCAATGAGCAAAAGTTCAGACTTGAGACTTCTGAAACTGGCTGATGAATCTTTAGGGATAGCCCACACGACACTATGCTTGTAGGCAGCAAGAAAGTCTTGATCCAGATTTCAGCAGCTGAGTTCATCTCTATTTTTTTTGGTGTATTTTCTGATGATCCTAGAGCGTTATGCCTAGTTTCCAAGCTAGTAACGGCAATAGAGAATTTTAATTTTTTTGGCTGATTTAAAGTATACATGGTTTTTGTTAACTTAGGACAGGAAGGGCTCAAATTTGTGTCATAAATGGCCGAGAACATTCACAAACATATAGGCACGAAGTCACTAAAAATAAAGTTTCCCAAAGTCCTTTTAGTTAAATGACTTGATATATTTGTAAAGCAGTCTTGCATGGAGGCAGTCTGGTGACAGAATTAGAGGAAAATGAGAAACTTTGTTGAGGTGTAATGAGAATTAATGTTTTGGCCATTGCACTTGATGGATATGTTGGAAAAATAGTTAAAGTGCTTGCTGTGTTAATGTCAGCTGACATAACAATTGTTTCCAGAGAACCAGACTTCTGAATCCTCGTATAAAGCACTGGGGAACTTGAACAACACAAAAGAATGCAAAGTTTGGAGGGAATGGGGGCAGGGGAAGGAAAGAAAAACATTATATAAGTTTAGCTACTTGCAGCTCATTTTTCCCCATTGAAATAATGAACATAAGGGTGTCTCAGCAGCAACCCAAGCCAAGTTTGGAGAGAGCTTCAAGACTGCTGTCTGGAATGTAAGAACTGTGCCATGCACTTATCAGGCGCACGGAAAGAGTCTTTAATCCATGCCCATAGTCCTACATCGAAATGAAAACTGGTTTATAGGGTGGAAGGTAATAAAGACCTTGGGAAATCTGAATCCCTTGACTAGCTAGAGACTGCCCCCTTCACTGGGCTCGGAGGAGCTGAAAGCAGTGCGAGGAGGCTGGTGCTGTGCATGCACAGCAGGAAGGCAGAAGGGCAGCCCTGACCTTTTTCTGCAGCACGAGCCTGCCACGGTCCTGCTCAATGGAGATGGACGAGGCAAGCAGCATTCCCCAGCAGTTACAGGCTTGGGGCCAAACACCCCATTACCCTGAAGTTTTCGGTCCCCATCCATGCTGGAGCGCACTTCAGCACCCTGGCACCAGCCATGCCCCAGGGGTCCCCGAGGGCTCCCAGAAATCTCACACCCTTTGTAAACTCCTTTCTGTAAGGAAACGCGTCCATTTTTTTCTAAGTGTATCATATAATTCAAGATGCTACAGAACAACTTTATTTGGTCTGGATCAACTGGTGTTTGAGCTGGCAACAGCCCACAGAGGTCCTCTGCCATAGTTATCATGTTGCATGCGCTCATTAACCTCCCTGTATAAAATAATGGGCAAAATATGCATAAAGTTACCAGTTTTTCACAAGTGCAACGCCCAGAAGAACTCAGAAATCACCAGAAAAAAAAAAGGCTCACAGCACTGGGGTAAATTGGAAGACACATCTAACTGTTACTGTGCCAACACCAAAAAGCAATAACTTTTCATTGTGAGGAAAGATGCGTTCATTCTCACACCACGCATGCACAAAAACATCCTAATGGTTTCCCATAGACTGGAATCTTATTAGTGGAAAATGCAGGAAAATATATCATCTCTATCTTCTCTTCCCCCCTACACATTTTGCTGAAGCCACGTAGGAGCCTCCGTGTCATTTCTTTGGAACTGTTCGTATATCACGGCAGTGGGGGGATGTAAAACACACATTTTGTGCATAGAGGAGCTTTGTAGCTCTTGCATCGCCTCCAGCGTTCAGCTCTTGCGATCCAGCACAGCTGAGAAGGGGGTTTTGATGGGATGACCCTTGGTTCCCACCCACTACTCGGGCTGTGATGTGCGAGATTGTTCTTCCAGTTTATTGCGGTGGCCCCCAGAGGCAGCTGTGAATCACTGTGAAGTAGAAAATGTCCTTACTGCATGTTTTTTGAAAGGCCTGACCCAGTGAGGGCAAGTCTTTCATTACAGACTTAAAGTTTAGGTTTTAAACCTTTCCTGGTCCTCAGACATGGGAACCCTGTAGGCTGTTACACTCCCAGCATACATGCTGCTTGCATAGTATGTCCTTCCATTGTTTTTTAAGTAGCAAGTTTCATTCTTGAAATTGCCTGAATAGCCAGAGCCTGTATTTCGCCAGATGAAGTCTCTGGTTAGCCACAACTGCATATATGTTGCTTTGATCATGGAAAGGGTTACCCATTTCTGAGCCCCATTGCAAACCTCATCATAGAGAGGTTCTCCTGCCCTATCTCTAGCGTGCCCTCACGGGGGGAACACGGGGAGCACATAAGTCTGCTTCCTTGTGTGGGCAACAGACTGCTGAAAGACCAAACGCTACAGCAGCTTTGCAGCAATTCCACTTACCAAGAGTGGAAGGTCATTCCTCTTTGGCAAAGGTCCTGCTGAATATCATGCTGCCCACGTCTTTTCCTACTGTGTGTGTTCAGTACAGGTTGAACGGGCAAGACACAGCCGTGCTCGTACCCCTGATCCCTTTTGCAGAGGGGCAGTGGTGACTGTGACATTGTTAGACTCTGAGGCTGCGAGTTCCCCAGGCTGCCATCACAGACTCTCCGGAGGGAGAAGTTCAGGAATAATTTAGAAATTATAGACCAGATCATAGAGCTATCATAAAGCTTTCATCAGTCAATAAAGCAGGCTTTTCTTTTCATAAAAAATGACCGAAAGTTTTTTGTCTTATAAAAAGAATATTGATGCTGGAACCCTGAAAACTTTGTCTGAACTTTTATTCTCTCTGCTTCTCTTTTCATTTCCTGTTTTTCTTTTCTTTGTATGTGGTGAATGCTTTCATGAGAGCTTTAATGCTTTTTGATCCACTTAGGGGCGAGGTGCCTCAAATAACACCTCCATGTTGCCTATCTCCGATTTCTACCAGCAGGTCACCAGGTAGCTAGGACCTCTTAGAAGCTGTGAGAGGCATGTCTTCATTAGGCCTCTGTTTCCTCCAAAGGAGAGGAAGAACATGAGATTGGGTGGGGACAAAAATTTCACTTCTAACTCTTCTAGCATTTTCAAGGCCTCTGGAAAAAGCATCATGAATAGTGCCTGCATTGAATTGCATACTCATTTACATCAGTTGACACCATGGGTGTTTCATGCACAAATGCTACTCTGAGTTTTGCTTGCATAAATATTTTGGGACTATCTGTCAAGAATATATCTGGAGAAATCAGTATTGGTCCACCGACAGGAAAAAAAAAAAAAGAGAGACAAATTCATCACATAACTTATTCGCAAGGAATTATTCAACCCACTCCATCTCTATCTCTGCACAGGCAATACTGCACAGCAGCAGACATCTCTGGAGGTGATGACAGTCAAGAAATCAGCTCTTCATTGTCCTCCTCTGATGACTCAAACTTTTACAATTTAATAGTAAGGGATTTTAAATTATTGCTGGCCAGTTGATTGAAAGTTGCTGTACCTGTTTTCAAAATGTTGTAAGTAAAAATTGATGTGATTTTGAAAATGGAAAACTATTGTATGAAAGTCTTTAGCATCAAGAGAGCTTCCTGGACTATGGCCATAAGCTGCATTTGTTCAGGTCAATTTTGCATTAATCAGTGTGCCTTGAAGATTACGTCCTATGTTTTTTTATTTAGTGGGTCATATATTTTAAAAAGTGCCTTTAAGTGTTTTGATGAAACACATTAAAAATCCACTGTAATGCCTAGATGCCTGACAGTGTTAATATATAGCAGGTACATTTGCCTTTGCAGTTTAAATAATCTGGATGAGATGCTTTATTATTTATTTTTAAATTTTATCACCAAAGATCTATAATATCTGAAAATCAAATTTATGGTACTTGTCTCCAATACCTTCAAAAATATTAACGAATGTTTTGCAGTCACTCAATCACAAAATCAGACTTTAAAACGAGGTTTTCCAACTAGAAATTACATAAATGATCTGTTGTCCTTTTGCTCCACCAGGACAGCATGAAAATTAGCTGAGGCAGTCCTTTTGTTACCCATAGAGCCTATATTCAAATACTTGAATACTCAAACGGTTAGCAAAAATGCAAAAGTCGGAAAATACAGCTGGACTTCTCACAGCAACAAGGTTTCACTCAGTGTTCTAGGTTTTGTGAAGAAATCTTGCTGTCATTGATGGTCCTGGTGTCAGCAGAAGCACATTGCAGTCTTACCGGCACTCCCGGGCGCAAAGGTGAGTACGCACGTGAATAAAAGTTTCAGAGTTCAATCCTCCTTCTCAAAGTTAAGATAAGCACCTGTGGGCAGTGACATGTCTTCTTGAATACACAAAAGACAACCCCGAAGGGCAAAGCAGTGCGCACGTGCTGCTTTAGCCAGAAAGAAGATTCCAGCACCTCACATTGGCACAGGCTGGCGATGCTTCACCACATCTCTGCAGAGGGAAGAGCCCCCTCCCTCACACCGACCCAGGAGAAAGTAAATTTTCTGCCCGAGGTAGCGAGCTGCAGATGTTTGGACAGACCTCTGGAGAGGGCCTTGGAGGTGGCAGCTCTTGGGGCAAGTATGGCAGAGCTGTGCGAGCAGGTAAGAGGAGCAAAAGAAAAGCAGAAACAGCAATGGGAAGACATGTGTACTTCAATCAACATTTACCAGAAATCCAGACGGTTGGGTTTTGGGGAGGGTTCCTTAAATTTATTTTTTTTTTTAAACCCAACATTTTCTCAGGCGGGAGACCAACCCCAGGTCCTACAGTAAGAGCTGCCTTGTTCATGTCCCAGAGTTGCCTGTCTGCTGAGCTGACCTCCTGAGGGGAGGAAGGTTTCTCCTCCAATGGGGCCACCGTGGCAGGAAGAAAGGGTGGCTGTAGGAATTTACACATGCTTGGGGCCAGGAAGGAGGGACCTAAGCTGTGAATATGAATATTCACAAAAGGTATGCCCACAGCTGAATGCGAAGGACCGGCTTCAGCTCGGTCTAGGTTTTGAGCACAGATTTTGTTTCATTGCTAGTCTATCCAAACCAATTTGTCCACCTCTAGTAATTTTGCCCAGTGGGCCCCGTCTCACAGCTTTTAGTCTTTATTCAGGCTATATGCCCATTGACCTCAGTAAGAGCTGTGCCAGGATAAAGATTGAATGAGGACCACAGGATTCAGGCTGAATATCTTGAATACCATTTAGATATGGTTTCCTATATAAAGATCTTCATTTTTCTTTAAATAAAACCATAGAGAAGTAGGAAGATGATAACAGCTTTAGTGACACGATTCAAAATAGTCACTTCTCAAATGTATATGTGAGATGGAAGATAGGAAATGAACCTTTTGAAAGAAATACAGTCTACGTAACGCGCTGGGAGTGGTCAATGGGTAAACAAGTTCTGGCAGCAGTGAAGTTATGTGAATACACAGGAATTATTTAGTACTTTCCCCTGAGTATGAGCAGGACCACACAAATACAGTACTGTCACAAATATATATGTAGGGAATGATGACTCCAATTCATTACATTTAGTGGGATTCCATGTGTTTTGCTGGGCTGCTGACCTACTGCAACAGTATTAAAATGCACTGGGGTGCATTTTTTAAATTACAGAGGAAATATGAGAGGAGCCTTTAAAAAGGCTTTGCATCTACAGCCAAGTCCACCCTTGGTGTAACTCTCCGAGTCCATGCTTCCACTAAGGTTGAGTCAAGCCGTGGGACTGGAGCAGACGTGTTCACGGACTGCTGTCCTATGGAAGTCATACAGCAGGTTTTAAAAGCTGTTCTCTAGTCATGTTTGAGTTACGCTGATTTTTCATTACCATGCAGTTTCACATCACTTCCCATGCCCAGCAGCTGTTGGAGGCTTCGCTGAGCTCGGTCAACCATTTGTTAAAAACAGAGGGATTCTGTAGCAGCTCACGCAGGATGGGATGGGAGAAAAGATGAGAGAGCTGCAGACAGGGGCTTCGAAGAAACCAAATGTGAGAGCTGGAGCCCTAATAAGCTTGAGCTCCCTTATCTTGGCCAGCTCTGAAGTTGAAACTTGTGGAGTTTTCTTGGCCTTACATCTAGGTCTGACCTATCCTCTGAGAGTATGTGGATATTTTGGGCTTTTTAGAATATACTGCACAGATCACAGATCAGAAAAATTACAGCTGGCAAAAACCTTACCTCATTTAGCCTGTCTGCCTGTCTGTGAAGGATCGTTCCCTGGAGTCTGTTTTTGTAGTATTCATAACACAATCTAGAACTAGTGAAAAGGGGAAAGTTTGTGCAGAGAAGTCTGCCATTTAAGGGAAGGGGTTGATTTGGGTTTTTTTGATTGTTGTTGATGTTTTGTTTTGTTTGGATGAAACGCACTAGAATTTAGACAGCTCTCCAGCACCTCTCTGCATACGTAGGCACAAGAGAAGATCTCCGTGGCTGTTTATTTTTATGATAGCCTGTGTTTCAGGCATACCTGCAGCAGCTGCTTACCACCATCTGAGCTGATTTTCATCTGAGATGAGAACTAAAGACTACTGCGAATAATGCAACACAATAGAGGCTGTAATTTAGTATTTGCACTGCAGTAGCACTTCCCATTTCATCAAAATATACAGACACACATGAACAGCCTCCAAAACGAAACTATGGCAATAACATGGCAACAGCAGTTCAGATAGCATAGCGTAAAAATAAACCTGAAACACTCAAAACAACCTCCGAAGTGCCTGCAGATGCTTCTAGCTTGATTGTTTCTAGATGACTTGGGCACCACAGGGAATGCAGCAGCAGTTCAGGTGGGCTCCCACAGTGCCTGCCCAGAAAGGAGGGGTCATAGGCAGTAGAAATCCCTTAGGGAGCCTGGTTGCGGTGGGTGCTTTCTCCCTGCTTTCCTCTACCATGTGGAGTTTGGGGGCTCAGCCCTCTGGATCCCACCCCTGGCAAATGGGTGGATTACAAAACAGGGCACCCTCGGTCCGATTGGGGCTGAAGAGGGGAGTGATTTATGCAACCACTGTCATGTCCTCAGAGAATTGTATTAAACTTCCCTTTTGCTCAGTCGAAACTTAGAAAAACTGAGAAAAAAATAACATCTATATTTCTCTTGTTCAGAATCATCATTCCAAAGGATAACATAACATTTCACAAATTGCATGAGCCCTGTGTTGTAGTTGTTTTTTAGCAGGTCTAACTCTGCTTCATTAATGGTCTGATGGCATAACACTTTCACCCATCAAATTTACCTGTTCTTAGCTGCCTTGAAAGAAACTCGAAACTGAGGAGGAGGAGTTAATACTTCTCTCTGTATCACATCTGGTATTGCTTAAGGTTATGCATAGTCTCTTAGCAGAGTCATTTTCCTTTCTGCAGTACAAAATGAAACATATTGATTATAATTTGTTTCCACTCCCTTTTATCTTTTTTTTTTTAATTCAAAACTTGGAAGAAAATATTCAAAAAAGTATTTTTCTCTATTTTTTTCTTAGTTTCTGTAACAAACAAATTTATATGAAAAGTAACCTTGAATGAAGGCAAAAGGATAAGTTTCATTGTGGTTTTGCCAAAAGCATGTTTTCCCTTATGAAAATCCTCTAGTAATCTCAAAATATTGGATAGAGATCTTACAGTTAGGGCACAGAATATATATCCAAGCATCCCTCAGAGTCCTGCAGTGTTATTAACCAATCTAATGTTTCTGTTGGGGTTATCAGATGATTTTGTGAAGCATGTGCATAGCTTTCAATAAGGTGGACTAAAGGCCCTGAATCAGGAAATGTTGTTGTGTTACCAACAAACGAGCGCAGCTGCGTAACTCTGAGAACATATAAAAACTCAGTGAAGTCAGTGGGAATTACTTTGTTTGTAAAAGAAGGCCTTCAAGGGAAAACTAATGGGTGACAAAAGCTTCTTCTGTCCTATGACCCTCAATAACTGTTCAACTCTGGACTTGCTTTTCACTTTTTCCCTCTTTTCTCGGTTTTTATTTAAACTGCGAAAGATTTAAGGATCCAATTAGCTTCTGTAACAGCCCTGGCATCCAGATGATTAAAAAGTAAAGAAAAAGAGTTTGTTTACTAAAGTACTGGCTTTATGTCGCTTTCCATGTGGAATTAGTTGTTCTTAATATCTTTTGTCCTCCGGCATTGTAGGAGAAAAAAATAACAAGACGCTTCCAATGATAAGCCTTAGCCTAACCTAAGGGACCTAGTAACAGCACGCAGCTCCCAGGTCAGGTGTCTGCAGCAGCAGCCCATCTGGCCCCGAAGTGCAATGTGGTCCGGGCACTTATGACCCCTTTTTCCCTCCTTCATCCTTCTCCTTTAAATTTTCCACCTCTGCACACTGCAGCCACATCCCCGCCCCAGATGAAGAATGGGGCTAAAACTGTGGCACGTGGCATGCAGGGCACTTATCCCTGACAGAGCCTGAAGGACTATTTTAAACTCTAGTAAGTTAATGAAGGCTTTGAACTGGGTTTTAAATTATTTTCTTCCGTCATATTAGCTTTAGGAGAATTTCCCTGACAGTACACCTTTCTCACTCTTTCCACATACGGAAAAGCTTTCTTCCAGCCCATTGCTTACACTTCTCAATGGTGTTCTCCAAACTTTTTCCACTTCCATTTCTTAATCTGTTTCCTATTTCTTATTTCTTCCTTTCTGAAACAAGCACTTCTCTTGCCTCGGATTCACACCATCACCAGCCCTCCTTCCCCACCTCGCTGCCATGTTTTGTTCTGTGAGCAGATCCCCAGTTGGACCTCGGGATTAGGAAAGGGAGAGAGCGACTGACACCATCTTTCACACTACAGATGGTGGTTGAATGTGCTTTGTGTGTTTTGGGCAGAAAATGAGAGTAAGAAAAAGAAATAGTAAAAGGCTACAAAAATGGGACCTGTATCTTCTCAATTAATTCATTTATTTCTGTCTTCCTTAGTGAATATGAGCCTTAATAGCCTTATTAGGGAGTGGGGTTATTTGAGAACAGCTTTCCTGGCAAGGACAAACAACACTGCTGGGATGCAGCTATACTATTCCTTGGCCTTGTGGCTGGTGATTTTCCATTTCTAGCGACACATCCAAGACTTGTCTATTTTGATCACTAGTTTGCTCTAATACACAGAATGGCAAACACTTCTAACATTTGATTTTCATGGAGAACATCTTCTTAATTTTAGGTTTATCTGAAAAAAAAATATAAACAGTGAATAAGACCCAAATGTCTTTCCAGACTACCCTCATGGATTGACAAGTAGGAGAGTCCAATACAGAGGGTGTGTGCCTTCCTTTCCACAGTGAAACTGCATTTCCTGAACATAATTTTCATGGATATAAGACATTTAAGCACCACCAGCATTACCCTGTAGCTCGTTGCATTTGTGGTACCACAGGATGATGCATTCGGAAATATCTGCAAGGAACCAAGAATTATCAAGAGGATTTCACAGAGGAAAACGAATTATTTAAAGGAGCAGCTGAAATGTATTTCTGTTCTGAATGTCCCCTAGAGCCTGGCTAGGAGGAACATTCAGCCCATAAATATGGACTAAACTCTATTTTCATAATTGATTTGCAGTTCATCTTTAAGTGCTAAGGAGGCCAGGTGGTTCAGCAGCAAGCAGCAGCTTGATTCCTATACAATAAAGAGTCTGTGCATGCTGCACTTGGGCAAGTTATAGCATGGACAGTTGAGGCCAATAAGAATACATGTAATAATTCTAACTAACTCCATCATTTTCAAACATTAGTGACTTACAAGCCCTGATCTTAGTTCTGAATTTGCCTTCGTTTTCATTGATTTTGTGGTATATCTCATGCCCATTGCAGTAAATTACCGAGATCATAAATGATGACTCATGAAGCTGAGAGTGAAGTCAATGCCATTGGGGTGAAAGAAATTAATGGATGCTGTTGGACAATCTTTGTGCTTTTCTGTGTTTGTTGTTTAAACCTTTTCATTGCATGTGGGCCTCGGGAAGTCTGGGGCTGTGATCGCAAAAAATATCTCTATGGCTCAGAGTTCTCCTGCACCTCAGTAAGTGCACAGGCGACTGAAGAGAGGTACCAGGGATTTTAGTAATTTTTTAAAATTTCTCCATTTCTTAGGTGACAACATGATGCTGGGTCAGTAATTGTGGATTGCACTCCTCACAGGAGTAGGCCAGCAGAAATTGAGATAGAATTATCTGAGGCAGTTATAAACTTCTAATAGTAACAATAATAAGGTTGACTTATATTTAGAACATGTTCCCCTTTGTCTTCCTGGGGGGGGGGGAAGGAATCATTACTGTTGTTATATTTATTGACTGTACTGCTGAAGCACTCTTCATACTGACCGAATGCCTGGCATTATCTTTCCTTAGGGGGCTAAGTCACTCGCAGCAAACAATAGTAGGTCCTTTGAGAAATACTTTCCATATTGCATAATACACAACTTGGGAAAAACGCTTCACTAATTTCAACCACAGTATGTTTTTTAAGGAGGAAAACATAATCCAACTGGGGGTAAAGGAGCTTGCATGGATTTTCAATAATAAAGGGCTCTTTGATAGAATTAAACCAGTGTTATTTGTTGGCCATCCGAAGGCTGCCTGTTACCACAGACACCACAGAACAACATCATTAGTTATATGATGTGCAGCAATACAGATTGCATTGATTTGCAGTTTGGTGACTGCGAAGTAACTAGGAGTGTTTGGATGGCTGAGCGCTGCAATGACACAGATGCAAGAATGCCTGCTGGAGTCAGGGCTTACCAGCATGAATGTGACATGAATCTTTCATAATCCTCATCACATCAAGAGACCTTACCAGAAATGATGCCCAGTTGCCTCCTGCCAATGACAGTGTCCCTGTTCTAATGTCCCTGTTTTTTTAAGTATTGCAAGGTCAGTCATAAGGCATGTGTGTACCCAGCAGGGGCAACGAATGAAAGTAATTCCAAGGACAAAAAGATCTGATGTTTAAGCAGAAAGACTATTTCTCCTAAGCAGGAACAATACCTGAAAGCAGCAGACTGGGAGCTGAAATTACACCATTCCTTGCTGCTTTCGGTATTTTGATGTTCCCACCATTGCAGTTGTCAACAGTGAAACAGCACCTGAATGGGAAAGTGCTTGGTCACACAGTGACCTTCTGATCAAATACAATGCAAAGTGCAGCTCCTGGGGTTTCCTACATCTATAAGCCATACAGAAGAAGCATTGTTATAGAAAACTTGACAAATCTATAGGGCCTTTTAAATTCTCAAATAAGAAGCCTAAGAAATTTATGACTGTGTTGCTAGATGTGGAGGCCAAGTAAACTCACAATGTTGATCTTAGTTGTGTTTAAATTTCTCCTGCCTTCTGGCACTTTGAGCCGTAGTGGAAAGAAATCATTTACTCCTAGCAGCATTAAGCATTTGGAAACACAGGGGTACCATGGAAGAGCATTACGAACATAAATTATGTCACACAAGTGGTCCCAGAACTGGTGGTGGGTATGTTTCCTCCCAGACACTGCAGATCTGTAGTGACATGGGTGGGCACAAAAAACAAACAGCCCCTGAACAAAACGTGGAGCCAACCCCCGGCTTACCAGATTTCTGCATCAGGCTGCATTCATTTAAAACACTGTTGCAAGTAAACAAATAAACAGAAAGCTTGAGCTTCCAAACCTTGTTGTTCCTTGCTGAAAACATGAGTGTCTTTGTTAGATGATTGGTGTTTAAACGCATTCTTTGTTTATCTGTGTATACAAGTCCGTTTTAAATGTGGTTAAGTTTGGGATAGAATGCCGTATGTGGGCTTTCTCTTCCTGTGCTTTTAATTGCTCTGCAAGTTTCATGCTTAGGAAAGAATCTGTCCAGCTTGGCAACCCGTTGGGGATCAGAGCTTGGTGAGTGCTCACAGAGCCCCGGGCGCAGGGCAGCAGAGCAGCGAGGGTGCAATCGCCCTCTCCGAGGCAGCGTGTGCTGGATGCAACCTCTCAGAGCAGAATAGAAGTCATCCATCTCCCTTGGAAAGGTTTTGGTTAGAAGAAGCTTATTTTTCATTCCTTTACGGAGCATTTAATTTTAAACGTAGGGTGAAGACTGTCAAAAAGTCCCAAGTACTACTGTGTGTAAGAACAGCAGCCAGATGATCTATCATGTGGAAGATTACCTTGATTTAATGCAAGGCAAAATGAGGTATGTTGAACCCAGAGACAAATGAAGCACTTATCTGAAAAGTAATTTTAATGAAAAAATTATGTGTGGTATATACATGTTCTCCTGGTGAAACTTATTAAAGTTAGACAGTAAGATTTCATGGTAGAAAATTTCCTTCTTGTTTTTGTGAACACTCAACTTTATCGCCTTCTTCCCTTCCATTTCCATTTTCATTTCACTTATGGAAGGTTTGGGTCTTTTGAAGAAGGAAGACTCAATAAAGGTTGGGGAGCGTGAGAATGAGAATGAATGCCTGCATGTATACCCGTACATACATAGGGAAGAGAGCTTGTACTTGTCATCCATGAGTTACGCAGATCAGCAAGACTGTACGCTACAGGAGACACTTATTAAGAAAAATGTGTTAGACAAAAATAGTATAAAAATCATCATAGGTTTTCATGGCTTAAATCTGGCCTAGATCTTTAGTAAAGTGTGATTAATTTACTTGTGCTTCAAATCCATCTCTTAAAATCCTTATAAATCATACTACGTTTTCAAGACTGAAAGTAGTGAAAACATTTATTTCCATGCAATCAGGATTTTTTTCCTGTTGCTATTTTCCTTTCATTTATTTTCTTTTTTATGCCCTCACAAAAAAAAGATATTTTAAGTTGAAAAAACATGCTTATCTTTTCTTATTACAAACTCTTACTTTTGTACCATGCAGAAGACCTCAGTAATAAAATCTTACACAAGAAAAATACTCTTTACTTTCTGACCAAAATTTCATGTGATTCTCTCCAGAAAACAGTCATTGCTGAAGTTTTATTTTTAATGAAATGAGGTCTAGTGTTTTTCTTTGTTTTAGTAGAGTATGCTAAAAATCTTCAGTAGCATGCATTGTTATTATTACTTTATCACATTTCTGAGAATCACTTTATTAAAACACACGATTGTGGTTAGGCAGAATCACGGGTACCTTTTGTTTGATATTGAGATTGAATAATATTTCTGAAAGTTCTCTGCATGTATCCTCTGAACAAGAATATGATGCCTGCAAAAATAGGCCAGTGTGGAAAGAAAAGGGTTTGGTGAGGCTGTGTTTATTGTTCAATAAATCACAGTCACTATAAGTGACCTGCTGACTTCAAGTTCTTTAGGTCAAGGAACCCTTTGCTATTCTGCAACTTCACCTCTTTGCTGAGCCTCTTAATCAAAAGTGTAAAGCCAGAAAGAACATCAAACAATCAAGAGCTGGATGATTGGATTGGTTATTTTAAATGACTACAGCTATGGTTGTGACAGATTTGGGGATAGATTGCATCGTCTCAGCCTCACTAAGTAGGTTGAATAGGTTGAGCATTTTGTGAAAAACAACTCTCAGCCCCCCCCCAAAAAAAAATTTAAATGAAGCCATCACTCCAAGGTACTTTGACAGACAATTAATTTACTACATATGTAAAAGCTGCAGGGATTAAAAAAAAATCCACCATAGTGACACCTCTGCTTTGCCCTAACATAAATGAATGATAATTTTTAATGGCTTTGCTATAGCTATTTTATTACAGCTGTTATCCTAATTCAACCTGGTAATTTGCATTGGTTCGTGTGATCTTACCTGTGCTGTTAACAACACATTCAAAGGTGAGAGGAATACAAACTAAGTTGTGGCACAAAGAAATGAAGATTAACCATACATAAACAGTGATGCAGATTCCCCTTCTCTTCTGCAATTTCTGAAACGTGTAGTTTTGATGATGGTAAACATCACAACAGAGCAAGAATCAGGCAGATGATAAAACCAAAACCAACATCTGGGTCATTACTGTGGGGTTGCTTAACTTGTTTTTAGTTAATGAGTGAATAATAGAAGGAAGGCTATTATGTCCTTTACTGGGATGGTAGCAGATATGGGAACCTTTACGTTTGAAGGCAATCTAGAAGCATCTTGAAGTAGCCGTGAGTCTGCCATGGGATTTTGTGGGCAGAGCCCTTGTACTTAGGCTGCTGGCAGGGAGTTAGCCAGCAACCTTATTCAACACGGGAAAATCTTAAACCAGAAAGGTACTGGCAAACCAAAGAGAGGGAAGAGAAAAGCTACACATGGCTTAAAATTCTTCCACAATCTACAGTATGACTTGTTAATACAGATGATAAACTGCACAATGCAGTACCTTCATTAGGACTTGACTTGGGGTGAATTAAGACCATATGACCAAGCCAGACTGAAAGAGATAGATGATCTCTGCAGCCACAGTAAAAAGTAAAACAATAATTTAAAAGTCAACAATGTTACTAAGAAGATGACACAGAAGAACGAACTATTAGACACTATGGAACGCCATGATTTGTTGTATACAAATGGTCATAATTTTTTGCTCTGGTAATTAGACCTAGACAGGAAGCATCTCTCAAAATACTTTTTGGATGAAAAGAAGCTCTTGAAGAAGAGGAAGCATGCACAAAACAGTCCATTGTATGGAGACTTTTTTTAAAAAAAAAGGTTCCTAAAATTTATGGAAGAAAAATCTCTTTTTTTGGTTTTTTTTTCACTTCAAGCAAGCCCTCTACTTTTCTAGAGAATAAATTTTGGGAGGCAAAAATAGAAAACAATCCAAGCAATCTTTATTGTGAATGTGCACTTGGAAGAAGATTTGTCTCTGGGGGCTCTATTATTAGCACAGAGCAAAGAAAAACTGGTAAGATGAAAGGCAGATACAATAAGCTTCCGAATTTCCTTCAGAGCTTAAATGTCCCAAATACATTTACCTCACATTTAAGAACAGTGTAGCCTCCTTTCTATCATTAGCTCATTAAATAAAAACAAGTTAAACAACCTGATGGTAACGAATCAGACACTGTTTTCAGTTGTATCTGGCTCCCTATTCATGGAACATATATCTTCATCACATAAGCAATTTCAAAAACTGAGATGGGAGTTGCATGGTGTTCTTATCACTGACTGATCAGACACTACTGCAGCATTTCATTGTGCAGAACTATGGTGCAGTATTACAGCGATATATTATCCCCATTCTTGAAGATCTTCTGTGTAAGAAGAAGAAATTGCCTTTTTATATTTAAAAAAAAAAAAAGAGGAAGTGAGGAAAGACTCAGACAAACATACAGACATTACAAGTACGGTTCAGTGTGTGCATTTAATTGTGCTCTTTTTTTACTCAATAGAAAGCATTTTCTCTAAGAAAATTTTAATTTACTGGCTATCTAATTACCTTTTTTGCCATGGGAAAAAACAGAAAACAATTGCCCCGATGAAAGGCTAATGAAAAAAAAAGCTAAATAGTTTCCAGAAGAATATTTGATCACTAGTAGTGTGTGTGCTGTAGGCCAAAATATTCTTGGCTCCCTAAAAAAAAAATAAAAAATCCAGGTTGAAGGCTCTGCATGACTATTATAGTTTGACTCATTCTATTGAGGTTGAGATTATAGAAAAAAAATTATATCTGTGACTTGATGTGCCAAAATAAATAAATACAAGTTCTTTCCTTAGTCATTTGCAAGCTTATTTGGAGAAACTCTAGAGATGAGGAGAATGATTGAATGCAGTAATGTCAGAGGGGAAGAGAAAATAATATAATAGAAGGAAATCATGAGAGCCAAGATGGGAGGGAGAGAAGACTAAAGATTGGAAAAAGTTTAAACCCATGGGGAAGTACTGGTAAGACTCATCAGCTGTGTTTGATGGAGAAGACAACGTGAGAGAAACCTAGAGTGATCCAGCCATGGCTACAAAGGATGGCCTAGGATTCACCAATATGGCTTTCCAAGACTGTAGGTACCTCTCAAGTTATGTTATCTGTAATAAAAATTAAAATAAAAAAAAAAAATTGTCAGTGCAGTCTTCAAATGTGAGACCTACTGAGTTGAGTGCAAAGATTTTGATCCCTTCTATGGTAGACTATATGTTCCTCTTCCCTCTCTATGTCCTTGGATTAATTCCAGTCATGTTTGGGTACCTAGGTCTTAGTTTATTAATGGCCTTGCTTATGAGGATGGGAAACCACCGGTGGCTGTGCCTATTTGTGGTCTTCTTAGCTGGCTTTACGCCTATGCAAAAATTCAGACTTAGAGCGAAGAAGCTGCCTGTGGCTATCTCGTGACTAGCGGGTTGGGGATCTACCTCAGGATGGCCACCAAGACATACTGAGGAGAAAGACAAAACCCCCATCCAACACACTGGTTTGTAGAGATCCTATTCTTAGGCACCCAGTTATTGTTGTACATTGGTTGGTGTATATGTCTATTTCACCAGACAACTGGGTATGTTAAACACCCTGCATTACCAGTCCAGTCCAAAAGGCTATCAGATCTCCTGCCACTGTTGAAAACGAGATTGACCAAGTTTGCTGTCAAAATGTTTTGCTGACTAGCAAGTAGGAAAAGAAGTGAGTCTGAGGCTGGGAGGGTCGACATTGAATACATGGAGGTTAAGAGTGCAGCTCCAACATCTGTGCGTCATCAGTTCAAGCACAGCTTGGGTTTCTGGTGTTAAGAAGTCGCTGGACTTGCTTTAACTGGCAGATGCTCAGTGATGCCAAGGAAGCTACATCAAGTAGTGTGTGCATTGACTGGGATGGTGCTGATCTCTATATATTTTTTCAGGAGCAAGTGCCCACTTTATCTGGACTAAAAAAACCCCAACAATTAAACAATAAAATTGATGCTGTCTTGCTCTGATAGTCTCTTGTACTTCAATACTGAATTGATTCTTACCCAGATCTCAGTGAGCACATACAGGAACAAAAATAAGAAGGCAGCAAATTCCTAGTCCTCAGCCCAGCTAAAAATGTTCAGTAAATGAATTAAAAGAAAAATATTAGCAGACCTGAGCCTCACCCCTTCTAAATCATGCACCAGAAGAGTTGCAAGAAAGCGGACCCCAGGTTTTTTTTGTATCATAGATTGGGCCATCAGCCAAAGGACATCTCCACCCACTACCCCCTTTAGACATTTGTGTCTCATTAGCTCATGACAAATTATGTGGGTTTGGCGATATAATCTCATACAGCGTGACTCAATACAATTTCTTGTTATAAAGAATTTTCCTTGGGTGTATAGAAGCTTGCCTCAAATGATTGACTATCCCTGCTACTTGCAAACCAGCAGGCAGTCTGCTGGCCAATTTACCTGAGTATTTTCTCAAGTACAGTAGTTTTGCACAATTATTCTACCGTGGTGATTCTGGTGCTTATGTAAAAGGTCATCTAACATGAAAAATGACAGAAACTGACATATTTTTCTCATACTCAAGTGGTATTTTTTCAAGTGGAACAAGGGGTGACTTAGTGAACTAATCGCTGCTCTTTGACATACACAATGGCAGTGAAATAATGTTAAAAAAGGCACCGAAGGTCTCTTGCAGTGGAGCATGGTTAGTGCTTTTAGCTTTGGTTTTAGAATGATTTTTAAAAAAATGAGCTCAAGACATCACATCAACTGGAGTTTTGAAATTCTGTCTTAGTCCACTAGATGGTGATCCTTGTAAATCAGGATTCAGGTAACCAAACAAGGCTCAGGACGTCAACCATAAAAACCCCACACTCTAGTATGCAGAATAGAAAAACTTGGTTACAATATGACATGATTTGCGTCATAAACATATACAAACGAATTCCAAAATATGATTGAGAAATTGCTTGAGCATATGACTGCACTGTGCCCTCAGCATTACATCAATGGGAGTATTGTGACCCAGTCACCAAGAAAACTGAACTTGATCTCACTCTTCTCACTACAAATCAGTTTGCAACATCCGAGCTGCAAACCCCCTTTGGAAGGTCATAATGAAAACTAGAGCAAGGCACTGTGATTGTTTGAGGCTGCCTTCAATGCACACACATTTAAGCATATTTGGTTTTCTGCATAGCATGTACAAAATTCCATCCGTAATCTTAACATAAAACAAATGCTTAGGGTACGGTAATAGAAATGTTTTATTAATCAAATATATTTACATTTCTTCATCTTCTTTTTAAATGTGTGCCTGTTATTTTCATTTAAACACAATGTAATCTTTACAGTTGATATCACAAGAATACAGCTACATGCATGACTTAATTGGTCCTTTGCAGTAAAAAAAGATGCAATTTTATGAAGTTTAAAAAATGCAAGCAAGCTGTTTACCTTTCTAATTACGTTGTCATTTTTATTACAACAGAGGACCCCTTCAGCATATTCTACATCTATTTGGTGGATTTATGCATTTTTCAGATCAGCTTTATGATCTCAAAACTTCCAAAATCTAGACAAAATATAAAAAAAAGACTTCATGCATTCCCAGAATAATTTATTTTCTGGAATCTTATCCACAGAAAGGACTTGGATGTAATAGAAGACTGTTGTAATTGTAATTAAAAAAAAAAATTAAAAAATCATAGCAACTGATGACTCTGAAAAGCAATGAGGACTTACTTTTGGACTTTCACCTATTTATTCATCTGAAATCACATCATTTTGTCAGCTGTAAGATAGCATCACATAACATAATGGCACCATACAAATAATAAATAGTAATTAAAGGAGAGATGATGTTACCAAAAGATAAGATATACACGTCATTTCTTGTAAGTTTCTACTATGTAATGTGCTGTAATTATTATATTATTTCCAACTCAGCTTTCTTTCATGGGAAGACAATCAAAAGATCAGATTTGGGGTCTAGAACTGCAGGTTCATAAAGGACCTAATGTCTTTCTGAAAGGAATAACTCTATGAATGTACAAAATTTAATTCCACACTGAAAAAAAAAATCAGAACTAGGCACAAATTTTAAATATGACTTCCAACATCTTCAGGTTGGAAAAAAAAAACCAAAAAAACAAAGCTTGTATTTATTTATCAGACTACAAAACAGAGATGCCAAGTGCTTCAGAAATTCTGAAATGGCAGGCACATAATCACTACATTTAAAGATAATTGTACTACCTTTACTGCTTCAGTTTACTGTGTGCAAACACATACTGCATTCATAATAGACCTAATTGTATGGTTGTTCTGTCGATACATGAACAGAAACTCACTCAGCATTCAGGAAGTGCAGACAGGATCTAGATTCTGTTTAGTCCAAACCTAGAATGTATTTTAACTTCTTGATGTTAGTTTTACACTTTCTATATTGTAACAGAATGCCAAATATTGTACTTGAGAAAAACCCACTATGAAATCACGGGTTTTCACTTAATTGCTTTTGTATGCTGCCAAATCTGTTGTGAAAGTGCCATGTATGAAATAATACAATGACTGACATTGTGCTTAGGTATCTGGCAAAACATTGTGATTTACACAAGAATGAATTATTTGGAAGAAAAAAAAGTAAGTTCTGCAGAAATCCTACTCTGGTGCATTTTTAAAAAAATTCTGTAAAATCTTGAAATAATTGATCTTTACTTCACGCACATTCAGGAGAATATTTAGACACATGTTTAATTAAAAACATATGAGTAAGCCTATTTATATTCAGTGGGGAACTTGCAATATCTGTAAGCACATAATTACGTGCTATTTGCATTATAGGATTCAAACATAAATCCCTTTCTGCAAGAGGCTGAGTACTCTGCACTAACCACATCCCTGAACAGGAGAGCACAGTGATTTAACAGATAGCTCACAGTTGCTTTTCAGAGCATGACATATCTCTTTTTCCACTTACTCTGTTTACAAATTTCTCTCCCCCCCCCCCTTTTTTTTTTTTGGAGAATATCTGTTTGCTTGCAGAAATGATCTACTGCTGCT